>UFQX01000531.1:0-134593 GCA_900497675.1 Arapaima gigas | reverse complement strand
AAGTGGTTCTCCCCCCCCCCCCCCCATGACCAGCTGCCATCCAATCACATGCACACAGACTTTTTGGCAGCGACAATTCTGCTACACAACAACAGCTGTCAGTCACGCCACTTCTGACAACAAGGTCGCCTTCATATAACTGGCATTAAACTGGCCAATCAGCATGCGGCTTTTTCTCCATCCTATCCTGGCCATGGACAGTGTGTCGTGGTACCCTGGGATGCAGATCTACGATTTTGTCATAATCTTTTTGCTCTGGAATGCTTGTCCCTCTTAATGAAACCCATACCTCAACATCCACACAATTGTTTTGAAGTAATTTACAGTATTAAAGAAAAATCAAGTGTCAGACAAATGATAAACTAAAGCCTTTTCCTGTGAAGTCTTTTCATTCCTGTTCGGATGGCGACGGCCTGGAAGAAAATGGGAAGCTGGGTGTGCATCACTGACAGAGTTACTGAGATCTACAAGCATCCTCCAATCAATCAGGAGGCAGAAGAACAAAATAAATCAATAAACTCATTATGCAGGTGACCTCTGTGTGTTTGCAGGTTGCGCTGATCACACCATGAACAAAGTGTGTATGCCTGTGTGTCTCTGTCCTGTGGGTGACAGAGCAACTGCGGGCACAGTTCCAGCCACGCGCAGGTGTCCCTGCTATTGGATGAATTATGTACGGCAGCATTCAGGATGAAGTGAGCGGGCATTATGTTCTAGTACATCACACTGACTTTTTAATGCGTCGCATGTACTGTAAATCCTAACTTTGCAGATAAATTAAATCTCTGGATATTTAAAGTGAATGTACAAAGTCTGTGTGGGGAAAAATAAATGAAAACCAGAGACACAGATAAGGGACACATCCTTATTAAGCAGCCAGAGCATTCAAGTACCAAAGCTAACCTCCCATTTTCGTTTGCCTGCCAATCATTTTGCCATTGAAATTTAGCAGCACTCCGTATTCCAATTTATCAGTGGACTCTTCATTTACTCTCATTAAAGTCAAAAATATGTACAGCACATGCATATTTCTACTGAGGTCTAAAATGCCACAGACAAGTGAGATTAGAGGAAGAATTGCTATTGCACAATTTCGAACGGCATGTGAGAGTTATTGCTGTGAAACTTCTACTCAGGAGGAAAACATAGTATTTGTAATGAAAGTCCTTAGGAAGACACCAGCCTTCTGTACCCCTCCGTAACTGGCACTCAGATAATATAACTCATTTAATTCAATTCAGAACAGCAGGGCAGAGAAGCACATTTACATGCAGTTCACTTGGCATCACCTGTCATTGTGCTGTAGTGGTGCGATTATTCGGAAAACAGATAAGGGGGAGGGCTTGGGGATATATCAGACAATGAAGGAACTCTACAGTCTTCTCATCTGGTGCTCACTTTCAGCATGGCCAGCCACACCTCCACCACACCCGCTATCACACAAAGCCACATGGAGCTGCATGTTCAATTCATCTGTGTAAAGAAATTAAAACAGGTTTAATTGAAGGACCCCAGATAGCAGGTTACTGTAGTCATATTCAGGTACTCTAGGGTGTCACAACGGCAATAGGAGGACAGTAGTTTGTTCCAGTCAGGCATAGCTTGTGAAGAATTGAGAAGCATCAAGAGAGCTGTTGGAACTCGTTTCAGCCTCCATGGAGACAGAAGACATCACTCCTCATGTCAGGAGTGCAGATATAACAAGGATTTGAGGATGAAATATTTGTGAACATTCAAGGTCCACTCCGTTTGAAAAGTCCCTTTTTCTTCTGCTGTGTATAACTTTTTCTATAGCAGACTTCCGTTCTAAATTTCCTCCTCAACTTCATTGTTTAAAAAACCACTAAGCTGGTGGTTCCTCACCAGTAATGTTTGGAGGTGTCACGTTCAGTATAGGACATGGGAATTTAAGCCATAAAAAGTATGTTTGTTATTCTTATAAGAATATATCTATATAAGAATGCTGTTCATTTAAAAAGGCAATGTGCGTGGAGTGATCATTTTGTATATTCTATTTCCAAATAGCCTTCAGGAGGACATACAGTGGATGGACAGCTACGCAGACGCTATGGAATGCACAAACTTTTTCATCATGCATTGTGAAGCTTTGCATTATGAAAGCAGGTGGGGGGGGGCTCAAGTGTCCCCACATTACTAAGCTTGGGCAGCCCGGTTTTTGTTCCAAATGTTTTTTTTTCTGCAGCAAGATGAAAGGCGGGTGCACCTGCCATGGCAGCGGCCCGCTGCGTTTTTGATCTTCTGTGACGATGCATCAAAGTCTCCATGGGGGGTTGAGGGCGGGGCCCTGAGAAAGAAGCCTCCCCCACAAAGACTTCAAACCCAAGTGCCAATTTACGGTATAAAGAGGCTGCTGCTGAAAGAAACCCAGAGTGGACACTTTGCGTCACCAATGGGGACTGCAGCAAATTTTACACTGTCAGAAAATCGAGGCAGCCAAAAATCGATCCATCTGTCATTGAAAGAAAAAAAATACCCACACAATTATCTTAAGTGCTTCCATTCATGAAATATGTGCTTAATGCTGAGGATGGATTTGTTCTTTTTTAAGTATAGGTGTCTCACCATTGCCGCAGTCTTGGCTCTGCAGTGTATAATATTTGAATACAGATAAACAGCAGCATTGTAAAACGGGACACGCCCTTTTCCTCCCTATCAAGGGACCCTCGAGGACACTTCTGACACGAACCGTGATGGGGATATTTTATGTTTTTTTTTTTTTTTTTTTTTGCTCAGCTCTCATGATTGTTTGAGGCAGGTGAGACAGGACACATAGAAAATGCAATAAAATGCCAGGTTAAATCAATAGAACCAAGTTGGCAGAACGTAGATGAACGGAATGTTCAGGAAAGCGATCTGACGGATAGCCTGCCACTGACACGGCTCCCTGCTGATGCTCCATGAGGTTTCACTTTCTGAGGACCAACCTTTAATCAAGTAAATAGGGTGTATTTCTTCATATCAGTCTTCAATGATGAATTTTCCCAGCTTCCTTCCAGACCGTCTCCTTTCCCCCAGTGAACAGTCACTTTTATAAGAGCTCATTGGGACTGAAAGGGAACTCTGAGAAATTCATGCACTGCATAAATTTTGACCGTTGGGCCTATTCATTGAATTTTCAAAGAAAACACAACTTTTCTACGCCACTACACTAGCAAAATGGATGTGAAAACGTGCCACTACTGGCACACATCATCATCTTCACAGTATTATTATTTAAAGGCTCACCTGAGTCAGGATTTGTACAAAAAGTTCACACTTGTTCTATATGTATGATGTCTTTATGAAAAAGGTTCCTCCTAGGAAGGTGATGATTTGCAGATAAAGATGTATGTGGTCTGGCATTCGTAATAAAAAATGTAATTTATTTATAGAAGCTACTTTATTGAAAAGACAGATGAATAGAGATTTCAGAAGTATATTTAAATCACTTTTGTCAAATTCAAGCCAGCAACAACAACAAGGTTTAGTACGTGTAAGTTGTTTGTTCCCATTCTTTCTACCGGTGTGGTGGACAAAGTAAAGGGTCATATTCATGGGAACAATTGGTGGAGGAGTCGCTGCCAAAATCTGTCACATTAATATACACTGAGTTGTCTGTAAATCATGCGCACCCCCCCCCATACACCTTCATACAAATTGTACAGCACAGGAGCATAAAAACTTATCAGGGTTTAACACACCAAAGCCATTAAAGTGGAAGTGCAGTTTTTACAGGACAAAAGTGCAACTGAAAAGCACTGTGTGGTCACTGGGATCTCCATCCCACATTGGATACTGACCTTTATTCAGCCATGGACCACCTGAGGGTGGATGTGTCAAAATATTCACTTGTTATTACATTATCACCTATTATTGTTGTAAAATTGTTAAGAAATTTGAATGACAAAAGCAGTAATGTAATTTGTTATCTTTAACAAAGAATTAATTAGAATTTACTTATCTATTATTACCAACATTCTCCAGACCGCTGTAAAAGAACTGAGTAATATTAAACCAGGCAGCCAAGACAAAATCCCTGCTGAGACTCTTCAGAAGGACAAACCCCTATTTCTACTCTTATTTTATCTCCAGGGTGATTTTTATTTCATCCCCAGGGTATTCAGGTTCCAGACAAACTCACAAAAAGGAAAAACATATTACAAAGATGCTACAAATAATATTCTGAACAAACAAGCTCCATATAAATGGCCTTCATTTATTTAATACATTTGACTTATAGAGAAAAAATTATCAGTGACCTAAGGCTCAAAAGTAAATTATCTGAGCAGCAGTTTGTCAGAATTCATTTTTAAATGATGAGGGAATAAAAGGAATCTATCATTTGATCATCTAACAGATGCCTTTATCAACTACACGCCACACCTTGTAACAAGATCTTTAGTTCAACTCTTCAGAACAAATTGAAATCTAAATGCTAAATGTCATCTTAACCCTCAAGGCAGGGGGCACATTTATTGAAGCCCACTTTGCCCCAGAAATAGCTATTTTGATATGTGGGATGAGTGATGAATTGAAATGTTTGCAATTTTTCTACATTTAGGTTTTGTTTTTGTTTCACAGACAATTTTCTGCAACTTAAAAATGATAAGAAATGGTTCACTTGAAGGGTGGCTCGGTTGGGCTGTTGCCTCACAGCATCTGGGCTGGTTGGGCATGAGCTTGAACCCAGCTCAGTCTGTGGGGAGCTTGCATGGTCTCCCTGTGAGTGAGTTTCCTCTGTCAGTGCAAAGACATGAGTATCAAGTTAACTGGTCACTCTGAACTGCCCATAGTGTGAGGCTGGATGTGTGTGGTCATGCTGTGATGAAATGGTGTCTACTCCATGGGCAGTTTCATACCTTCTCCTTCTGGGATAGGCTTTGGACACACCTGCAATACATAAATGATAAAGTGTTACTCTCCTTCTTTGGAGATGATTCCATGACATCCCCCTTTCCCAGGAGATGAAAAAACAAGTCTTTTTCTTCCCATCCAGAAGATGCCCCATCACTACTCCAGAAATACTCTAGGGCAGCATTTCCATCCATCCATCCAAACTGCTGAGCATGTTTCTTACTTCTGTTTCTAAATTCCCAAAACCTGAGATCCTTCATTCACTAACAGGTAAGACTGGGCACATTATACAAATATGTGATAACCACCTTCCACGACAAATCTGTCTCACCTTCTTCCAAACAGAAGAATGATGTCAGACCCAAGGTTTTTGAGGCAGGTTTTTGCAGGTTGTAAAACAAGAAAAATAACCTCTACACAAAGTCACTGAAATATATTCAAAATAAAAAAAGAACAGTCAAACAAAAAATATGGACAAAGTAATAAACCAAGTGAAAAAAACAGTCTTTATGGAACACTCCATAAATGAAATTTTTAGGAACATCAAACCCACAAATCCTCAGATTCTTACATTTATACCAGTAAGCAGAAGATGTTAAATAAAATAAATATGTCGTAACAGATTCATAGAAGACATCTTACTCCTAATAATCAGTTTGATAAATATCTCAAAAGGTTTTTCTTTTCTTTTCCTTTTGTAGCTTTAGCAAGCTCTTTGAACAGCTAAGAGCTGGTTGGGTGTCAGATTTGGCCCCAACTACAGAAAAAGTAATCTTTTCTTTGTGGCAGCTTCATTGATCATCCAACGCAATGTGAAGGATATTTATACGAAATTTGATTTATGACAGTTTGAAATGTTTGAAAACCAACCATGCTGCCCTTCAAAGCTTTAAATTCTTTGATCCCATCATGACCACCAAATTTCAGGTCCAGACACAGGTGTGGTGACTGAAGAGTGAAATTCACAACACAATTCACAAGTTAGTTAAAAAAGGTATAAATGAATAAATACATGAAATTCCTTTTATTCCTAGAAGAATAAAAATAAATATGGTCAAATGATAATTCAAGCACTCTACTGACTTTTGGGTTTAACGTCTTCAAAGGTGCAAAAAGGTATGAGGAGTTGGAAGTAATAGACTGCGGCTGTGCTCTAGTCGAATGGTTAGTGAACCAGCAAACTGAGCCAGGTTGCCGAGCCCCCCGGGAAGGAGAGATGTGGTGGAACTGGGCACCGGAAAACACAGTGGGTAGAAGCGTGAAGATTTGTGGCGGCATTTATACCGCTTCTACAATTGACGAGCGGGCGTAAGAAAGGGTTTGATCAACTTTTTCTCTCCCGAAATTTTGTTCTGAGAAAACGTTAGTTGCCAAACGTGGAAATTTTCCCCCATGACTATCAAATGTGGCAGAGTATCTGAGTTCGGGTCTTCAGTACCTTATGATTAGAAATGGAGGAGCAAGTGTTTCCAGTGCTTTTCTTTGCAAGAATTTATCTTTATTACTCCTGTGTAACTATTCTGAAGCCTTGAATACAGTACAGTACAGTGGTACAGAACAAGAGAACATTGTTCCTCGCCACAGCTGGTTGATCATAAATATATTAGAAATTTTTATTAATTATACATTTAACTGTACACATAGTGAACATAAAGCCTACTTGTATAAAATATCAAACTTACAACAATGATTTGTATTCAGTGACTGACAAAATGACGGTAGGGGCGCTATTAAATTTAATAACGGTCAATTAATCAAGCGATGCAAGGATTCAAGAGAAAGTCACTTCATTCTGCTGTTGGTTGGCTGACTAATTTCTCATCAACACCTTTGTTCTCCTGTTAATCGCTTTCATTCATGACATCGGCGTCTCTACAATTTGGTCCCAGCAACGAAAGAGGGAAAAACGAAGCTTTGCGCACAAATCGGAGAACCCATGGGGTGCAGGATCAGCGGGGCTGCTTGCGAACTCCCCCCACACACAAACCCACCTTCACTGCCACCTTTGACGCGCGAGTCTGAAAGTTTAATTCGTGCCATAAATCTCTGGGGCTGCTTTATTCCCAGAGTCCTCCCCTGCACAGTGGAGCGTGTGATTGGAGAAGCTGGCACTGTGGGAGGGAGGCAGCGAAGGAGCTAAAATCCCCGTGTGGGCGGTCTGAGTTGGGACAGGGTGAAGGGAGGAGACCTCATTAGACAGAGATCTCATTACAGCAGGGAAGAGGAATCACATTCAAATCTACACCTGAAGTATTTCTGCAATACTTTTTCTATCCAAGTAGAGAAGAATGGGATAAAGAAATCTCAGCTCTGGTTGCTAGTCCTCAGACAGATCCTCCTGTTGAGGTCATGCATATCAAGTCAGAAAAGCGAACGTCGGCCCGTAATTAGACAGCAGTCAATTAATCGCTCCGATAAATGGGACCATTTGTCATTGGTCCCAATACGGTTCAGGGCTTTGCGGTGTTTGTCAAATATCCCACACCAGTCATATAATGCTGGCCTGATCAGGAAATCTTTCAGTCTCCAAAGAATCAATCAATGATTAAAACTGCGTGAAAACATTATTGATGCAGTCTGCGAAGGATGGAATTAATTCCTGCCGAGTTTTATCACATCGGCTCCAAAGCCTTTACATGCTGACATCATCTAAACCAAGCAGCCTGAGAAAGTCACGTTGCTCATTATTTACTGAGACCATGTTGTGTAGTCATGGTATGGTTGGTATCACATCATCCCTGCATAAGTGTAATAAGAACTGCAGAGCAACAGGCGCTCTTCGACTGCCATCCCTGCGCATCTCTGTACTGCCCATCAGACCAGGTGATAAAACATCATCACTTATTCACTTCCAAGCCTTTGTTCCTCCAAGTACATGTATCCACAGCAGCTGCTCTTTTCTAGCCAGAACCCACCACTTCAGTGGTCTCTAAGTGATACCTGTTGCCAGATGGCACTGCCACCGCCCCTAGAGAAACTGAAAATTTCAGTAAAATATCAGAAGTGCTTCTTGAGGCTGGATCATTTTATATCAGTACTACATTGCTACTTTGCTTAGCAGATGCTTTCTTCCCCCAAATCTGCCCACATGCTGTGGCTTTTATCCAAATTACTTACATGTAAAAAGCCCACTGCTGTCCATTTCTTCAGGTCTGTGTTTATTAAAGAAAGTGAAGTACCTGTTTATTGTAATTCAAGGCATGCGCTACAGTCCAGAGTACAGTAATGCACCTGCTGGGATTTGAAGCGGAGCCTTTCTGGTTCTGACTTCTTTCCTCCCCTAAACAATGTTGCCTTTTCGTGAGAATAGCATCAAACCAGAGCCCTTCAGCTATTTTATCTCTGAAATCATTAAGTGGGATCTGATCCCCGTAATGACCCATTCTAAGGGTTTCCGAGGAGATAATTATTGATTTTTGTGTGTACTTTCCTCTTATATTTCCAGTTGCTGTCTGCTATTATGTGTGGAATTTATCTTTCCTTGCTTCACGACAGATGTCAATAGGACCATTAGATTGTGTTTTCTAGTATTTTATAATGTAGCTGTAATTGGCTGTCCGTGATTCTGTGCATAATTGAGGCTTGATTTTACTAGTGATACTGCCTTTTTCTTCTCTCGTGACTATAGCGTTCAATTTATTTTTATATAGCAACCTTATCAGCATTGGTGCCCCAGAGCGCTTAACACACAACGTAACAACAATTCAATGTTAAGCACTACAGGGGATTCTAGACTGCCAAAATCCAATAACTAACCATTTCTGAGATGATTTTCCATTCTTATCTTTTTCAGTTTATTTTTAAAATATTGGATTTTTTTCTGTTTTTTTACAAGTTTTGCTGACCTGTTTTTTTTTTTAAGTACTTGAGTAATATTTTGTGCGAGATATGGGCTCCAGAGCATCACAACCCTGCACTGGTGAAATAGTTATTAATGATGGATGAATGGATGGATGGACAGACAGATGGACAGATGGATGGATTTTGTTTCAAGCATTTTTATGAGTTTAAATAGAAGACCACTGTACAAACCAGGACAAGTGTGACAACCATAAAATACCCATTACTACTCTCACAAGATAAAATTTAGAGTCTTTTCAGTATTCTGTTTAGTTCACCCACATCTGTATCGTAGTAGTAGCCTTATCCTTCTTCTGTCTGAAGCTGACAGCTCAATGCTAAAAGTCAACACTGTCAGTATATGTGAGATGTACCAACTACCCTAAGTGGACAAACTTATGGACAGTCTAGGAGCAGCTTGCTATTACTCACCATTGGATCTAATGAAAGGCTATTGGCAAATCCCCATCTCCACAAAGTCCAGGAAGATCTCCTCAACCTTCTTAACTACATTTGGACTACACTAGACTATACTGGACTACACTGCTGCTCTCCTATTTTAGCTTAATGGGGCCTTAGCCACATTCTACAGACTTATGGAAAAAATCCTCCACCCCCATACTGTGTATGTTGCCACTTACCTAGATGACATCATCATCTTTAATAATGACAGGGAGAAGCACCTCAGAGCCCTCTTAATGTCACAGAGATGCTGCCATGGGGCGGAGTGTGGTACAAAATCTGGGCTTCTTTCTGGGTGGGTGTCAGATTTGGCCCCAAACAGATGAGACTGCAGCCAGTTCTGCCTGTCCCTCTTCCAAGTCCAAGTGATGTCCTTTCTTAGCCTGCCAACTACTACCAAATGCCTCATTCCAAACTTTTCCCAGGTGTCACTCCCCTGTTGGACTTCACCCACAAGGTGAGTTTCTTTTCCGAAATAAAAAAACTAAGTACAGAAAATCAAGAAGGAAACAGAGCATCAGAGACAATAGCATAGAAATGGAATTTGAGTTTTATTCACTATGGACTCTTTTCCTGCTTTAAGAAAAGAAAAAGAAACAGCAGGACCCAGTTATGCATTGCATGGAAATGACCAAAGGGAGAAAAAAGAAAGCTAGGGACTGTGAGAAGGAAGAATCTGAGGAAGGGATGTGCAAGAAAGAAGAGCAGTGTAATTTGGATGGAGCGGAGGGCAACGGCCACAGCAGGGATCCGTCAAGAGGAGAAGCATCCACTTGCCCGCCAAGACCTACCACATGCATAAATATGAGATCCTTTGCGCTAAATACCAGGGGGGCATAATGGAGCCTCCCCCCTCACCTCACTTAAACTGGCACCACATGGCCACCTTCTTCTCACTCACCAGCACCCCCAACCTTCCCCAATTATAAACCAGGGAGCAATACCAAGAAAGGGTTTCCACAACACCCCATCCTGCTATGAGAGAGGAGCCTCGACCTGCATGGTTAACCAAACGATCACACCAGCCAGTAAAGGCACAACCCTCTTCCCTGTCACTCACAAAAATATATTCATATCATCAAAGTGACTTTAATTATTTTAATTAAACAAGCAGAGGAGAAGGTTGCATGCAGAACACATGAGGGGGTCTGAGGAGCCAGGACCATCTTGTACATATTCATGGTAGCCCCCCCCCCCCTCGTGTGACCTTCCATTGTATACAAAGAATATTAAACACTCACCCACAACCACAGTAATGAACATATATTACTCTCCTGGTGTAATGAATAGATGAAACATCTCCTTTCATCAAATATTTATGGAAGCAATATTTCTCCGGTGGTCAAATTAAAAGATGAATTTTCCACTGGTTGGAGGCCACTTTCCCTGATAACATGTGAGAGTGGAGATGGGTTGCTGTCAGGTCTGATGGACAAACACACAGGTGCACTCAATCCTCTGCATAGCTCACTGCAGAGGCTCCACCACTAGCCCTCTGGCCTTCCATTTCCAGACAGTGAATTTCCCGGACCTGAACATCGGTAATGCCCGTTCAGCCTTGAGGTGCAAAGAAACACCTGTCGCAGGTGATTTGAACCAACATGCAGGAGGGCAGATGATCGCTCTGCACCCGTGTATGCCAATGAGGAGTTTAGTTCTTCTGTGCAGCAGCGTTTTTGATGCCTGCAGGAGACACATCGCTTCTCCTAAGAGACAGGAAGGTGAAAGGGAATACAATCGGAAGCAGATGTTTGCTTGCTTTGAAGACCTGTGCTTGTCTCCCTGTTTTTTCAAGCCTTCTACCTCCCGTACCAGCAGTAGAAACGTTGTCTTATTGTTGTCATAATGTTCAGCTTCTTTAAACCCTTTTCTTTCACTTTTGTTCTATGATGCATTTTTCTTCATTTCAGGACCAGCCTAAATTCCTGATAGAGAAAATATAAAATGCCATTTTAAATCCATACAAAAGCAGCAAAAAAGGAGGAAACAAATCCAGCAATAAGAGAGTCAACAGTGTCTGAAGACTTACATTTGAGATGCATGCATGGATTTAGAGGAGTGGATGCTTTCTGAATTCACAACAGGCTTTATGGACTGCAGATTCTGTTTCTGACCACTTTAATGGTATAATGAGAAACCCACTATGATCACATTCCTTGGTAGCTAAATCTGGATCAGTTTCCAATGACAGGAAGCTACTCCAGTGCTCATCTACAGGGGCTCAGTTATTAAGGATCCACTCCATGGAAAACAGCCACGAGCCTACCTGCGAAAGTGAAGCGTGAGGTTACAGAGCCGGCTTCTGCTGGGATAGTGGTTCGAAACAGCATCTCTGTGCTTCTGCATGGGCCACACAGATTAACGTTGAGTCCCACACTAAGCCTAAACACTTTATCAAGTAGCACAGATTTACTCCGACTGCCCAAGCTCCCTTCCATCACAGAGACCTCCAGATTACCCCTACTCCCGCTACACAGACAGGGAACGCTCTTAATCCAGTCCCACTCTGACAGACAGCATAATTCCACTTAATTCCGATCGCTGTGCTGGTTTAACTGAACAAAGCGTAAAAAGCAGCTTTGTGTTTGGAGCCCTTTAAGGAAAAACAAATAAATTCCCCCATATGTATATAAATGACAGCCGTTTCACGTCAGCAACAGACATCGTACTGCAAGTTTCAGTTATCCTGGCAGCAGATGAGCGGAAATGGCTCTTTACCGCCCTCTATTGGGCGTAACTTATCACCTCCATCCACAGAGCTGCAAGGGGTGTGAGGAGATGTTTAATTCGCCGGTCACACAACATAGTCACACCCCAGGAATGGCAGAAGCAGGTATCACTTTGGCATCATTTGTTTTCTTAAATAAATGCTACAGGTATGAGCTGAATGATTTCAGCAAAGTGCAGAATGTTGTTGTTACAACAGTGAAAACCAACAGTGGAAAAGAAGAATCTGAACATAATCAGTTCTGCCCAGGAGTCTTCTGTTGCCAGACTTTATTGCACATTCATCAGATTCTATGATTGTGAAGAATTTATGTACACTGACCTGGAATTTATCTCGATTACAAAGTCTGGCATAACATACTTCACAGACCTGTTCTTGGAGCTGCACTTCCCCAGCTACTACCAAGTTGGTACATCTGAAATAATTATATGTGTAATTACATTAGACTTCAGCTGATGTGCAGAAACCTTCTTATGGTGGACCTGGACTCTCTTGTCCTGACTCCTCTGCTAAACGTACCGACACAGTTCTGTGCATCTGATCCAGGTACCTACATAGAGCCTAAGGACATTTAGGTGGCATGGTCACCTCGAAATCAACTTAATTTCATCACTGAAATTTGACCTTAAAAAATCATTCTTAGCCTCCTTGACTGTTCAGTGGACACTCTATGGAAAGCTGAATATTGAACCTAAACCATACATTATGTCTGGCTGTGATTGCTCTCTCCACCAGGCACCTCAGCCCATAGGTTACAGTAGTCACTCCATTCTGGATCATGTCAGATCACTTCGGCTTCCCGACACAATTAGTCCCAACCAGTCCTGACAAACCCCAATTCACAACGCCAGTCTAAGGGCCGGAGCAAGAGTAATAACTACTCGCCGAGTGCTTTCCTCAAACCCCAGCGGCAAACTGACAAAGAGGCGCAAACTGTGGTAACTGATTCATTACAAGATCAGCTTAATTATGCAAACAGATTCGAGCCCACACTAAGTGGCACAATATAATTAAAAAAAACAGAAGCAAATTTCAATTTCAGAAGCAAACCACTGTTATAAATTAATGAAGGAGGCAGCCAAAGGGGAATGCCAGCCAAGGATATATCTAATGCTAACTGCAGTCTTTGGCATCAATAGATCATCTTTGGTCTGAATCACTGATCTGAATACAGCTACACTGAAGTTTTAAGTCCTCTGAATAGAGTTCATCTGGTGGAGCATCTATTTTGCAAAAACGGCTAACCTTCTGTTTTCACTGAAGGTAAAATGTTCGGTCGTCAAGCACCGGACACACGGACCACTCCAGCCAAGAAATGCTGTTCCTGCCGCAGTCCACTTGTCTGGTTATCAACAAAGTCTTCCCTCACGAAGAATTTCTGCTCTCCCCTGCACTTACACTTTTGGGTCTTCAATGCAAGCTCACCACCCATCTTCAGAAATTCTGAGCTGTGCTCTTGGAAACCCTTATTTCAAGTGTGGTCATGATGAAAGACAGGGAAACCATTGTTATTTAAATGTTTCAGCACTATGGAACATGTAGCAGAGGACTTTTCACTGATGCATAAAAGCCTAAATATGCTGCTTCAAAGTTTCATTAAACTGCAGAAGAAAGAAAAACACAGCAAAGGGTATAAAGAAGTGGCTCTGAAAACTGATGGTGGCAGTTCAAGTCTAAGAAGACACCTTGCAGCAATATTCTTGAGCAAAGAACTTAGCCCAAATGGTGCTACTGAAATCAACATCTGTATTTGGCTTGAGATGAATTCAAAAAACCTAAAAAAATCACAGAATCATTCGGGTCGTGTAGATTTGTACCTGCAGAAGGTATGAAACGGGCAAATGGCGGGGATGTTTTTTACTCAGACTACCCCACAGCGCAACACAACATTTACCACAAAACGCTGAGACCCATTTGTGCCAATGAGCTCAGTTTTTCTTTTATGTAACTCCTGCACTGGAGGAAACTGTCTGGTAAACGGATCGACATAAATCTGCTTTACAGCGTGGACTAAGCACAAAAAATATTCAGCTTCCTTTTGCCAATCCAGTGCAGTAGTGTTCGACACGTACAGATACTGTTCTGCAAATCAGCATCCATGTGTTGCCCTTTGTCTTTCATTCTCATCTGTGTGCGGTTAGATGCTGCAGGAGCAGCCCAGGCCTGCTGATGACGGGAGGGGCGGGGTCAAGAGGATGCTTTTGATTAGCATTTAATTAGCATTTAATTAGAAGCTGAGCAGCACGTCTTGCCTCACCTCCTTGGGTTGCCGTGGGCAGCCAGGCGAGGCTTTAGATCCTGCCATGTTGATGTACAGGTTCTGTCTCATGGATCCACAGTTCTGCACAACTGCACAGTATTCGGGGAAGCCAAGAAGAAACACTAAGAGCCCAGTGTGCCAAACTCCCCAGTGCGTGTTTCTGTTGGACCATCAAGTCAGGGGTCTGTGGGTTTTTGTTGGGGTAGCAGACATTTCCAAAGGAATCGGCATTAGTGTCTCCCCTGGCCCCATCAGCGACACAAAGCTGTCCATCTCTAGGAATATTTATGAACCACGCCGGGCTGGTGTGCCAGTGTTTGCGTAAAAGGAAAAAGAAGGGCAAGGGTGGCAGGGGGGGCCGTGGGTATGCTGTAAATAACTTGACTTTGAAAGGTCATTCTTCATCCATCACCCCGACTGCACTGTCCAACATATAGAGATGATGATATCAGGCCTGGTGGAGCTCAGCAGTTCCCATTATGCAGAATCTGCTTTTAGAAGTATTTTATCAATTCCTTTTAGTGTTTTTTTTTTTCGCTATTTCCACTTGCTGGTCCATAGCGAAGGTGTGGCACAACTGTGGCCTCCACGACAGGGAAAGTCAGTCCCTTCATAAGCACTGCAGTCAGACTGGGACTGGAACCCCAACCACAGTAACATCTTCGGTTCACACCAGTTTGTCTTGGCCAAAAGCATTGGCCACTCTTGTACAATGCGAAACAGCAGAGGTTAATGGAGAGGTGGCTTTAATGAGGTGGGAGGGCTTCCACCTCAACACTTTAGGTTTAATGAGGCAATTACAGGGCTCCTCCTGGGATGTAGAGGAACCCAGGGTCAGACAGAAGGAAGTCAAAGAACAGGTGTGGGGGCCTGGATGTCTCACAGGTAAATCCCTTTGGGCCAGTCTACCTGTCTCTCATTCAGATGAGTAGCAATTAAGCGGTGGTCTTGGCTACCTGTGCCTGGAAGGGAACTACAGATCTTCCTACACCGATGACAGGCTAGCAGCGCGATGACAGGCGCACACCTGTGTCCAGCCACATCCTTCAATAAGACACATGTAAGTGGATAGACTAATGCTTGTTCTTCCCTGGGTCTTTCACTCTCCTGCTTTCAGGTGAGTAGCTGAAGACCCTTCCCATGAATAGAGAGTCTTGTGGTCATTGTCCGAATCAGAGCAGAATTAACCACTCATCAGGTTTACACGGTGGCGTAACAGCGTAGGCTTGGTGCCCATCTGTTGCCCACTGTGGCCTCTGACCATCCAGAACCTGAGCTGGGCTTCTTATGCGGTCTCTTGGTCAGCAGGAGCTGTCACTCACATTGATGGATCAGTCACGGTACGATCACCTCCCATTCTCAGCGCCTGTTGGGAAGCGGGGGTTTCAGGCAGCATGGTAGGGCATTGTGTATGAACCTTATTTATTTTAAGTTTTCCAAGTTTGTTTTTTACTATTAATAGTATTAATAGTAGTAATACTAATATTAAGCAATACTAATAATAGTATATTATTAGTTAACAGTACAACGCAACTAAACCAAATAAGAGTGTAGGATTCAACTTGCTTCTACAGCATTTACGTCTTGTGTCAGTGACTGAGATCACATTTATGCTGGTTTATAAAAGTAGACACCTTCCAACTGTTTATCAGTGCATTCCATTCCAGCTGTGTATAAAATGCTGCCTCCCCCCCTCCGGGCCACAGGCTGCCAGCACACTCCACTACAGCTATAAATCATCATCAGTTTCCAATCTTGCCCATTTTATTAAACCAACGTATTTAAAGACAATTTGGAGAGTGGAAGTTGTCTCCCAAGTTTCCTGGTGTTCAGCAGAAAGCTGCAGGTCACTCCTCAAAGAAGCTGGTCTCCCTGAAGCAGGACTAATAACTTGTTCTTAACACACAAGCACATAAATACACACCCGCTTATCCTGCATACACAGGCTAATGTGCATAAATGTAAACAAGCACTCATATACACACACTTACATAAATATATGTATTCTTACATCCCACAGAGCTAAAACAACAGAAAACGAATAACCTGCATATTTACATATGGTGAAATATATATACAAACATAAGCTTAATTATACATACACACAATCATAAAAACCAACATTCACACATCTCTAGGGGATAAACTCAGATTCTGATAAGCAGCCTGGTGTGAAGCGATACATATTTAATTCCACGCTGTGCTGCGCTCCCTCAGTCCATCTTTTGTGTCTCTGGGGAGGCACAGACTACTGAAGCTCCCTAGGTAGCTGAAGCCTAATACCCCCTCGTGCCCAGTCCTCCCAGCCCGCCTACACACAGGGAAGATGACTGCAAACTTGCGAGGCTGGATCTCAACAAAAGCCGTAACAGGACCTCAGGAGCCAGCCTGTGCTGCCCGGGTTTCGGCAAGGGAGAGGTTTCTGCCACATTCTGCTTTTACATACAAAGGCCCTGCAGGCAAACAGCTGGCAGTCCAGCGTGCAAGGAAGGCCGCAAGGCAAAGCAATTGATCCTGAGACTAATTTATCCAAATAAATCTCCTCAAAAATTTAATAACTCACACACAGATGCCGGCAGGATTAATTGTTCGGCATAGTGATTAATAACCAAAATGTGCAACAGCCTGCAATGCATAAGAATCCTTGGTGGCACACAAATGATGGAATTCATTAATATCAGTTAGGGGAATGGAGGAGAATTTATGCTCACTGGGTACTTATAATGTTTTGTGTGGATTAAGTGGAGTGAGGAATAAAAACTATGAAGTGGGGGAAGATCATGGTCCAGCTGGAAATGGGCATTACAGCAGTCTGTCCTCCAAGCTTATTATCCTCAGGGCACTGAATACTCCTCGCTGGGCCCTCTGACCAAGACTCTTCTCAGTGCCACCCATAGGACTGTGGATTATGTCCAGCTGCTCTGCCACTGTGAGACTGGAGGGTATCTCATTATTAATGGGCATCTCCTTGTTCAACACAGGGTCCCACTGCAGGGATCCACCTGCCATTGGGGGTCCACATCCAGCCCACGCAATCTATGTGACTGACTGCTGATGAGCAGCCCTCCTACACAGTAGCAGGCGCAAAGCAACACTTCTGTCTGAGGTTATGCAAACACACGCGCGCGCGCGCACACACACACACACACACACACACACACACACACACAGCTGGTGAAACATTTTCACTCCAGAGAGCACCCCCTGGTGGCTGCTGTACAAGAGACAACCTGGCAATTCGGTCACTTGTTTGTAGATGCTGTGACTGAAAAAGTTCCAATACGGTTTCTTCCGTCCTTTGTCTATACTTACATTCGTATTTATTCATCTAGCAGACACTTTTTTTTCCAAACCAAATTACAATGGTTTTTAGCCAGTATTTAACTGACACCTTTGTGAAAAACGACATGCAATGTTTAGATACGTGACATAAAATGCCCTACAATCACCCTTCTACAAAGCACAGCAACATAACACACACACTAATAACATTATTTTTCGAATTATATGTCATTTATGTAACATGCTGACAAAATAGCCTAAATATCAACATGGAGAGCCTGTCTGTATGAATAACTTCCAGGCCTACAACCACACCCCAAACACACACATACACAGTGGCACACACACACCTCACTGGCCTGACACAGCACTCCTCCTATCCACTCCTTGCTGCTATTGGCTTTCCACTTCAGAGTAATGGGGGGTTGGAAATACAGATGGACTGTAATTATTCACAAAAGCACCCCCCTCCTTCACCGCATCTATTGATCCTTTCCCATCAGACAGGTTATAAATATGTATGGTGGAGCTTTGTTTTAGGAACCTGTGTGAAGATCACAGGCCTTAAGACAGGAAGTATCTGAACGTATCTGGTCTCGAAACGGTCCCCTCACCCCGGAGAAGGCCGGGCCTCAGGGGAGCAGGAGTAGGAGGAAGGGAGGGCCTCGCCTCAGGCATCAGCATGCAGATGAAGGGCACCTCAAGGGGAAGCTCCAGTCTGCTCCAAAAAACACAGGATTCAGATGAGTCACATACAAAGAGATATGCTGATGTATTCCACTGGAAACACATAAAAGAGTTTACAGACATAAAGGTGCAAATACAAGGCAAACTGTTTTCCCCACACCATCCGAGTATATAGCATTCTGTCCCCCAAGTAAGTGTTTAATAGGCTTCTGACATAATTGCGTACGATTCAGTCAAGGACCTGTAACCGAAAACAATTGCCACAACCGGCTTTGATCAAATATACAATTGAAATAGCGTAATTAAACTGGCGTACAGTCCGGCAGAGAACGCCGGAGGAAAGGCAGAAAAAAACATGACTGAGGTCAGGGTGGCCAGGAGTAAACCTGAGCTGACATCCATCCAGCTGTCACCTATCCTGTTGACACCTAGTGCACAAGAATAATGTGTCCTTTTCCATCGTGCTTTGTGCCTGGAGGAGATAAGCCTGAGTTCTGGGACCCTGCAGGGGTCTGTTTAAGCTAAATGTCTCATTTAATATTTTATATTGGTTATTATTAATAAAGTTGCCCCAGGTGTAGTCTGCAGATGCTGGTCAACAGATGGAATGCGCTCCCCCTCCTAAGAGGTCACACAGAGGCAGGCAGGACACAAAGACTGACACATCTACTTATATCTATTACCTATTATATATTTATTTAAATCTCAAGTGCTTTTTTTGTCACTGCATTATTTAGTAAGACATTATTCTGCTTGAACTGAACAAGAAACACATAAATGATGTGGTTTTTTTTTTATTCCAAGAATGAAAAATTAATAATACTACCAGTAATAATAATGGAACAGAGGCTCAAAGGATTACGATGTAATGTTTCTTTAGATGTTTGCAAATTTCTCATTACAAATTGTCATAAACCGTGTTCTGATTTTTTTCCGAATTGAGCTTAGAATCTCAGAACTTGACAACGTGGGGCTACATAAATAATTTTTACCAGAAACAAGGCCAAAGGGCAGATAATCTCCTTTACTGAGGAAAGGCATTTTCTGACAGTGATGGGCATCCCGCGATGAGAGAATGGCTAGTCATCGATGAGAAATGTTTTTAAAATATCCAGCTTCAAGTGTCAAGTGATAAACATGGGGTGTCAGCCATGATGCTGAATGAGCAGATCAAGGTTCTGCAACTTTATTTTAAACCCTGACAAATAAAACTATGAATGGACTAGAAACTGTGCCTCATTTTTCTGGCCGATTTGGTCCTGTAGCTTGTATTGTATTATCTTAACCATTGCATTTCAGGATTTGGCAGGGATTGTGTTTAATGAATTTAAGACGTCAGAGATCAATATTCGGGATCAATGTACAGTGATTTGCTTTGTGTGCAAAAACCACATTTAAAAGTATGGTATTTATGAAATAAATTTATGAACCTACGTGTCAATATGGAGTCGGTTTGTTAAGTACATTCCCAGGAATAAGAAAATTTACTGAATGAATACAGATCAAGTTTAAATGTACCATTGTGCAGGTTTAGCCTTCTCTTGGTTATTTAAACACCTTTGGAGTAGAAAATATTTTCTTCCAGGTCAAATCGTCACTAGGTGTTCGGTGGAAATGAACTATTCTTATTTTTGGCTCTCAACTTAGGTTCTGTTTCCAGCAAGCATGTTCGTGAGTCAGAAATGCTTATACTGTATTATATAAATCATAAGAATATAAAAACATTTAACATGCATGAATGCTATGTTGTATATCAGGGTTTGGTTATATTCCCCCCCACAAACTTCACACATTAATTGTGTTAAATTAATATCAGCTTGGAATGAAATAGTATAAATACAGAGTACAGAAAAAACATAGTAAAAACACATACTATATTTATATTTTCATGCTGCAGTTATTTTCACTTTTATTTGTAAATCTATTTTCCTGTGCGTTTTCTTCTCAGGACAACCAGGTCACTAACTTTTCTCCTTACTATCCAGTACAGATAAAGTGATAGAATCAGACGAGGGATGGAACAAAAATCACAAAATGAGCAAATAAGAAAAACGTTTTTGTGAGTCTGTCTCTGTAAACACGCAGGGCTGCTGTATGTAAACCCTAGATATGAAAACAGAAAAAAAAGCTGCTGTCAAAAATAAAAGCAATAAGCTGTTAAATAAAGGAAGATCCCTTGATGTGAATAACTGCTGATGAATTTCGTGCTTTTACACCAGCCATTGTGGCTACTGCCTCTTGTGGGACACGATGAGCTTTAATATGGTTCAGCACCAACACTCACCCATCACTGTGACCTCAGGGTGACACAAAAGTAAATAAAATGATAAAATCAACAGTCTCCTCTCTGTTAATGCCATACAAACCTGGGACATCAAAGCAGCAATGGAAAAAAAATATATATAGACACTCAATTAAAACTCTGTGACCCCCATAAAATAGAGAGGCCCAACGTTTCAGCTGCTGGTTTAATTCCCAACATTATGGTGGTGCGACTCTCAGAAAATGGTTACAGAAAGTAGATTATCTCTGTGATGATGGGCCACTTCAGACTGCAAGCAATAAAGGGATTTTCTCGCCGTTTAAGGTCTCCAGGTTAAAACCCATTTAGACAGATGGGGTAAACTGCCTGCTTGCATTTCACTTTTCACTGCTTCACTTCAACATTGACAGGAGAACAGGCAATCGGATCCGGACCCACCGTTGGCCATCCGCCTCCAAAACCGGAGACAGTGGTCGCATTGCAGCCAGCGTTTCGCACCAATGGATCCATCTAAATGGAAATTGGATGAACTGCTTGGAAGTGATCCAGCCATCCAGAACAATTAACCCATATTACTGCCTGGCCTTGAAGGAGTAATTCGACTTTGAATGAGTTTGAGAAAGTGGTAACGTCTGGGGGCGTTGCGATAATATCACCGCTAGGCAACGGACCACAGAGCAGTGGAGATTTCGCCCACTATTATATATCACGCATATGGCCTTACGTTGCACAGTCTGGTAACCACACTGCTGAAGTCAAATGCCATTACAAGCCATGACCTATAACTGCACAGGTACTTAAAGTGAAATGTTATCACACAGTATCCTACATGAAAGATTCCATGCGTAGATTATCATTCACTCAATTCGGTTTTGCTGGTTCATCTTCCTGCCAGAAGCCACTATAATACACTGAGTGGTTGTGTGCTGTATAAACGTAGTTGCAAGATGCGAAAAGCCAAGAAGAGTCAACATAAAACAAGTTTCTCCAAACTGAGTCCTTAAGAGCAAAGTGTGGTAGTGACTCAGTGGACAGTCCTGCCTCCCCCCAGCACCGGGACAGACGAGGGTTCAAGTCCCTGCTCAGACTGCGTGGAGATGTATGTTCACAAAGGGGACATTAGAGTGACCAGTTTAACTGAAAAATGTGCCTTTATTGTGACTCCAATGTCCCCTTTGTGAACATACATCCCCCGCATTGCTCTGCTCTATGAATGAGTGAATCACAGGGATTTGTAATGTATCCGGTATTGAAAGTCACCTTAAATAAAGGTGTCTGCTAAATACTGCATAGCAACAATTGCACTATACATTTGTTCAGGGAAAAGCACATGAAGGAATAAATGTAGGCAGCTAACGCCCTTTTGTCCTACCTTGGCTTCTTCCTTCTGCTTTGTCTTTTCTTTTACATCTGTTTGTTTCCAGCTCCTACCAGGGAACCAACCAGCCTTCCCAATGAGATGCACTGGGATCCTTCCCACCAACTTCACTCACAAACCGCAAACCCAACGGGTTACATCAAAGTGAGTCAAAACTTGATGCTCTGGTGCGGGCAAAATGAAGGAAATCCATTACTAAAACAGAGAAATTATTATCAGATGCATTAGTTGAACAGTCTTTGTTCGGTTGCAGGTGTGAAGTTTGGTGGGGATGCTCTTATCGCAGTCGTAAATGAATTATGACACAGCAGTTTTCAACTCATCATCTGCATGTGAAATAAACACAGCATCTGCTTTGTTTTGCCCTTGTGGTTCTGTTTGCTTTTTTCCAGCACCGTGGCCTCTCACATATGTGGTAACGCTCAGAGAACACTGGGTGAGAAAATAATAACCACAGAGGAGGCACAAACTGTTAGATTCCCAGGTGCTGGATGAGAAAAAACATTGCTGGCAACACAACGTGCCGGTGTTGGCTCTCAGGGGAACAAGCCGTGGGGGGGGGGGTCCTTCACAGTGATATGTGGCATATTTGGAGTGAGAAAACTGTGGGTGCTGGTTTACATTGTGTCATTTTAGCTGATGCTTTCCTCCCAGTAGCATTAAGCTATTTGAGTTACCTATTTTTACAGAAGGGCAATTTTTTCAGAGCAATTCAGGGTAGAATCTCAAGGATACTACAGTGGGAGGTGGGATTTGAATTTGGCTCCTTCAAGTGGAGGGCAGCAGCTGTAAGCACTACGCCACCTGCTGACCTGTATGTGCCTGAGTAATAGGCACACATAGGAAAGTCTCAACACTGCCTGCTGCCCTGGAGAGGGAGAGGGTGATGAGGCCACCGTCCCATTCCACTTGCCCGGCCCCCATCACAGCGCACCATGCTGGTTTGGTTCTCAGAGCTGAGCTTTTCTACCTCAATTCCATTTTGCTCAGGCAGGAGGGCAAGGCTGCAGAATTACCCAGTCCCCCCATCGCAGGTAGCCCCGCCTCACGTCTGCAGTTTATAAAATGCACACCAGCGGGCAGCAAGCAGGAGCCACCCAGCTGGCAGCAAGGCCTTTGAGTCAATACATACTGCAGACGGTCCTAATTCGGCGAAGAGAAAACACAATATCGCACAGGTCGCAGTCAAGGCCAAGTCGGCAGGGTGGTGCAATATCGTAGAGACAGGTGAAATGAAAGAGGACTGGGGCTCTATGGTTCTTCTCCCTTTTCATAAAAACCAAAGGGTAAAAATCACAGAGGAATCCCAAAAGGGTAAATAACCGAAATCTAAAAGGGATTTTTCAACATTGTTCTACAGTGGACCTATAGGATGTTAAGTTTTGAATCAAGGGTCAGAAACATTTTATTCCGAGGGTCTGCGGTAACGAATCAGGGGCACGGGCCAGTTCTGTGGGGGAAGACGACACGTGGCGGGGAATCACGAGCGATGTGCAGCACGTATGGCTATGCGGGCGACATTTGTCTCCGTCCACAACAATCCCACCGGGAGTCAGGAGAAGAGGAATGAGAGCAAACAGTGAGAGACCCTCTCCCACCCCTGCCGCCTCACCTTCACAGAGTGTTCTTAAAGGTTAATAATATGTATTTGCCAACACCAGAAACGTAAGTTCAGGAATGGATGGTTTCTTGCTAAGTTTAGATAAAAAGACACAAAAATACATTGGTGTTTTACAGCTTTTACATCCACTTGCACTATAAAAAAAAAAAAAAAAGAGAACCACATATAAGGCTCAGTATGCTCAGCGCCATTCTCCAAAAATGAAACATGTTTTTAATTTTCACTGACTACAGTCCTGTCCTACACTAATATTAAACATTTACAGAGTCTTGGTGGATTTTGCACAAAAACCCTCATACGAAATCCCCCATTTTAAATCCGTACGGCGCAGTGTGTCCGGGGGGCTTATCCAGACGTGCGGCAACATTGAGTGAGGGTTTGCATTAGGCTGGAGCAGAGGGTGGGAGACAGGAATTCCAATAATAAAAACCTTCATTGTCATTCAACTCTCATTCCGCTCCCCAACAACAGCCGCCGCGCCACTCGGCAACATAATCAGGCCTGTTGTCGGTTTCCCACCCGACTGAGATGGAGCTGATTACTTGGACAAATTTGCGAGTAACAATACAATTTACCAGCGTACCGTACATTGATGGCAGGCGATCCGTGTGGATGTGGGGGGCAGGGATGTGCAGGGGAGGGGTGGGGGGCTTTGTGCTGGGGTCGTTTTCATCAAGTTGGACAGAGCACGTACAATGAATTGAACCGCCAGCCACTTCGCAAGCACATTTAGGGATGGTCGTGCATATAATAAGCTCGGCTCCGCACTGCAGCGAAAGACTTACTGTTCATGCCTGTCTCCATATGCGCTGTGTCCACTTGCCAGCTACAGTTGCATTTATCACAGCCGCCCTATATGGTTCCAGCCTCACGGATGATGCTTTTGCGTGATACGGCGGGGCTTTTCGCAGGGACAACCAGAACACCAGGCCAAGCACCTTTTACCAAATCGCCCAGATGTGAAAGGGAACGCAATGGGCCGTAACTGTGGCCGCAAGTCTCAGGTTCCACTAAACCACCCATCCTGACCAGGTCAACCCGGCCCCAGATCTGTGCGACACATACCAACCAGTCTGCTATAAATATAGCTGACGTCCCAAAAATCCTAGAAGGAATCACTCTCAGCAAATGTGGAAAGTGATACACTATCAGCACATCAAAGAGGAAAAAGTGAATAGTAACTGTTTACTAGGATTTTTATGAATATGTCAGTATTTCTTATTGTAGATGCATTGTGTCGCTTTTTTCAGCATGGCAGTTGCATTATTTATACATTTTGTTATGGCTGTGGCTCATATATTGAGTAACAAAGTCAGAATGAGAGTAGCATAAGTGGCAGTTAAATGAGAATAAAAATTATTTCAGTAGTACCTTTATTTGCTGCCCTTTTTTAAACTATTTTCCTTTGCTCACGTCATGTGGCAGACTTGGGTTTGTGTGTTTATCGAAAGGGGACTAGGGCCCTTGGAAGGGTGTTGAGGCCCTTTTCACAACACGCAAGGCTCAGGAAAATGCCTGGTGTTAACAGTTGGAGACACTTGAAAATGCAAGAAAATTTTAAATTTGCATGTCATTCAACTTAGATCAACCGCTTTTGGCTGCATTAGGTTTTGTGTAGACTTTACATAAAAATAAGTTAAGTTGTGCATCAGACTGATCTTAAGGAAAATGGAAGAATTGTGACTAAAAAAACCCCGAAGGACAAGGATTCTTCTGCATAAAATATACGTGACCATAGTGAGGAACATTGACAAAGCATCCGAGGCGGTGGCAAATAGCAGGACCTCACACGCTTCAGCAGCCAATGGAGGCAGTTAAGTTCAATGCTTTTAATTGTGTTATTGAATGCTAACAGTTTTTTTCTAATTATGTACTGTTTGTATGCCAGGGGGTGGGTGGGGGGGTATTCGGCTGGCCTTGGACCTCCCAGCTATTTTCTTCTGCACCAGCCTTAGAGATATCATTTCCTTTCCTCCACTGCCTTCTGTTTCTTCCTCCACCTTTTTAACTGTGCAAATTTACTAAAAATTGCTACAAATCTGTGCTACATGTAAACATCTGTTAAGAGTTCTGAGGTGTAGATAAGATTTGTTCTATTATCATGGACTATACTGGATCACATCAAATATTTTTGGCCATTTTTGCAACACTGATGTAGTTTTTGTCCAGTATGAAAGCTGCACTTTGAAAGGGGATAGAATTATCATCATCATCATTATTACTATTACTACAACTACTACTACTAACTAGTTACCCAGTGCTGCCCGGGTCAAAAAGGTTAAGCAGCAAAAAGGTACAAGGTAATAAAACATTATAAATTCACCCACCCATTTTATCATTAAAGTGGTTGCAATTAGTATGTAAGTACATTAAAGACTTTAGTGCCATCGGAGGGGCAGACACCCCAGAGTGTGACGCTGTGACAGTCGCAGTCAAAAGGAAAGGCGAAAAAAAACACTATATATATATAGGCAAACTTTATTACCCTGACACCACTAATGTGTGCAGCCGTGTGTGTGTCATGTATAATGTCTTATTAATTTTTACATTTTCATTTGTTCATATATAATAGCTACTGGCTCATTGGATCAAAACAAACACACACACACACACACACACACACACATTGTGACATTAGTGACATGCACGTCATTATCAATTGTATATTAAAGTTTATTTCCTTTAAAATTTTGATTTTAGTACATTTGTATGTGTGTGTGTCTGCATAGACAGTCATAAAATATATAGACAGACTAATATCTTCCAAATTTTATGCATTTGAGTGAGAAAGTTTTGTCTGTGTGTGTTTGTGTGGAGCGAGAAAATCCATAAACATCATGTATGTCAGCCCGTGTGTGTGAGATGTCACACCTGCTTCTCCAAGCCTTGTCAGAGACCTAATTTTAAATGTTCAAAATAGTAAGGAGTCTTTAAAGAACTTCACTACGCAAAAACCTCACTTAGCGAGAAAAACACCAAACAAAGGCACGTGTGCAGGACAAAACAGAAATTGAGCTTTATAGATATACAGGTTATCATTAATTGATCAGTCCATGATCAGCTACCACTTGTCAAACGTAGAGCCATAGTGGTCTACAGCCTGTCTTGAAGGAAGGTCACACCCCACATGGGATGCCAGTTCATTACAGGATAATCATTCTCTCTCTCTCTCTCTCACACACACACACACACACACACACACACACACACAACATTACAGCCACTGACCCGCGCTGTAACTCTTTACTACTGTTACAATAAACTTTATCCAGCGGTCACCTTTGTCCTCGGTGACTACAGTGTTCGACTTCAAACTGACTGTGGGATGTGACTAATGTGGAACCAGTGAACACTCAATGCAGCATGTAGCTTCATATTGCTAAATGATAAGGATTGCAACATGTTAAATTACAACCAAATTTGGTTCCATACTTCTCAAACTGATGAACCACTCATTCCTTCCAAATTATTCTAGTCTGGCAATGAGGAAATTATACCAGAAACCAGCCATGGAATACATATAAATTTACTCCACAAAACTCGGAGGGTATGCAATTTGCCACATGACTACGCATTCATTTTTTTCCCCATAATAAATCTCCATTAAAACAAAGAATGAATGCATAATTGTGTGATTATACTGGTGATTACTTTGTCATGGAGACCTTTATTTCACATTGTAATGGACAACTGTTAGGTAACTTAATATGACAGGATGTGAATATAGTGGAATACAAATGTACTCACACCCTGTATCCACTACTGATTTCTTTAATACGTTTTAATCGTGATGGAGGTTTAAACCTATATTCTAATCACACCTGCTTTCTAATCTACAATGAGCACAGCTCAGTTCTACAGATCAGTAGATACTGTCCTGGTTAAGATCATCGCCTTGAAATGTGAAGGTCTAGTCTGAACCATCGTTCTGCTGTAGTCACCTCCATTTGGTAGTTACACCTTGAATGGCTACAGTAACAATCGCCATGCTGTATAAGTGGGAAATCACTAAGCCCTGCATCACTGCAAGTTCTGCTGGGAGAAGTTTCAGTTATAAAATGCTATCCAGCATTATAAATTAGCTCAGTAAATGTTGACAATTGACACAAATCTCATACTCAGACATGACTGTTATATGTAAAAGAGCAACAGGGAGTGGAAGCATGACATATCAAAATATGAATGTGGGCTGCTGTTCAAGTAACCCTGCTGATAAATGGACTATTCTCTGATGTATTTAATGTAAGAAGGCTCGACGTTTTTGCTCTACCGGTTTAAAAGTATCAGACTTCTGTTACTGTGCAACAATGTGCCCTGCATTTAAAGCACAATTCAGTTCGAATGAAAACCAGCAAAACAGGGGGCAGAAGAGCACAGCTGTCAGATCAACCACCTCACACTTGAAGAAACCTGGTTTCTCCAAAACAATTCGCAACGTTAAGCCACTTGCAAATACTCACCCATTTATACAACTGGGAAATTTTGTACTAGAGCAATTTAAGATGGGATTTGAACCTGGCTCCTCATAGCAGCTCTAAGCATTAAATCACCTGCTGTCCCTTACTTTTTTTTTGCCCATTCATCATTTTGGAAAAAACATCAGTTAAATAAATTCACACAGACATGGAAACAGATGCATGATGTGCTAGAAATCAAGCAACACTGGCAATATTTTGGAGAAAATTAATCCTGCATGTCAGTCAGAATTTTTGTAACTCAACAATCTGAACTAAGGATGGTGAGAAAAGCTACACAGATAGAAACTTTGTCCAAAGTACCTTGTCTGGGCACTTAAACCATTCGTTCAAGATGGTTACTCAGGACACACAATGTGCCACAGTTCAGTTTCAGCCAGTTAGTCATCCTGGAGATCCACTTAAAAAGGCACCAAGAACTGTAGATACAGTCAACAGGGTAATTTGCTCACTCTCCTTTTGACTAAAAACAATAAAAAGTCAAATGAAGCTTACATTTGAGCCTGTCTTCCATTTCTGAGAATGGTCACAGCTCATGGTGTCAGACACTACGCCTATAGTGATTGTGGTGAAAAAACAGTCTGAAAACGTACTACAGGTAAACAGACACGGGTACCAATGAAAGACATCTCACATGATGACGCGCAGAAGTTTTTCCTGGGAAGTCTTGAGCCCGAAGCTTCGTCTGCACTCATACACAGTGTGGCTAACACAAAAGCCCCTTACATAAAGTCCCGCTGTCGCCACCAATAATTTAGGGGGGTTGTAAAAAAAAAATCTTATTGCTGATATGTGGAAGCTTTCAGCTGTATTTAGAAGGCCTAAAGGGAAGCAAGAGGGACTTGAGACGTGTCAGTTATAATATGACCTTACTTGGGGCCACACCAGTCGAGGCAAGTTCCCATCGTCACCACTGAGCTCACAAACAGCCCAAAGTAACAGCAGCCATTCGGATGGCAGCAGGTACTGTAGCGTTTCACAGATTTTATACCTCGATGCTGCCAGTTCAAATTATGGGAAGGACCTTTTTTTTTTTTTTTTTTTTAACAAGAGCCTTAAGCAAGACATCTAATTTGAATTACTACAGTAAAATATCCAGGTGTACCAACTTTAAATTGCCTTGGATAAAAGTTGCAGATAAGTGATGAAATGACAAAGAAGGATTGGTTTGTACAAAGAATTGAAAGCAAAAAAGGTAAAAATGCATAAAAAACCCCTACAGAGAGCTGCAGTCTCTGTAGTAAATTGGCTGAATCAACGGCGTTATTGTCTAAACTGGCAGCCTACAATCCGTCCGACAGCCCAGGATTCCTGCTGGTGCAGTAAAGGAGATTTCCAAGTTTACCCAGACAGTGTCAAGTACTAATTCTGTGACTCTTTGATCTTCTCCCCGGTTTCTGCGGAAATTCAAACTAATTTCCACAACACCCTTTCAACCCAACAGGGGGTGAGAGCTCAAGTGCAAAAAGATGCCAGGTTGCCTAACAGGGGATGGGTGTGTAGTTCAATTGAGACCATGTGTGATGATGCTTTATTGTATGTCTGTATGAAAATTATAAGCAACCTGCACATCCAGCTAAAACAGAACAACTTTCAAGTTTGTTTTGAAAATGAACACGTCCACTAGTGGTTTTCCCATATCAAACCTACTTATGCTAAAATAGACGGGAAAAAAATTATACAAAGGTCTTGCAGTATTTAATTAAGTGCGGCAGGTTTAGTAATCATTGTTAAAATTTTACAATAAATGAAAGCTAACGGGGCCGCAGGTGGTGTAGTGACTACACCCACTTTGCACTTGAAGGATGTTGGAATCCTGCCACCTGCTGTAGTACCCTTGAGCAAAGTACTTAGCCTGAGATGCACCAGTGAAATTTTGTCAGCTGTATAAATGAGTAAATAATTGTAAGCGGCTTACCAGAGAAAACCGCTTTCAAAAAATAGTGTCAGCTAAAATGTTTCCTTCCATTTCCCTACGTGAAGATGAGGGAAGCCGCATTCTGAAGTTTTCATTTCATTTCAAGCAACCGAGTCAAAATTCACCCAGTCAATATGTCTCCGTGTGTATAGTGTGGAACATCCCAGAATAAAATGGACAAGAATAGTGCCTGCTCTCTGGTGGAGAATTTTAACTATGACAGCAGCAAGAAGAGACAGGAGTACCAGTAACAGAGGACTTAGAACATACACTCACCACGTGCACATTTTGGGAGTATTACTGATTGTTAAGAGGAAAGAGTAAAGAGGAAAAATTCATTATAAGACACACATATAAATTACAGTCTTCCGGATAGAAAATACTGCCATTAAGACAAGTCATTACCTGAGCTGATTAGCCAGTTCAATAAATACCATGGATGAATAAACCGAGTTAAGGACCTTCCTGCCTAAATTGTTTGGAAAAAATGTGCAGTTACAACGTTTCCCCACAAGAGAGCAGTAGTACGTTTTGCAAACTATTTTTAAATTCTGTTTAATTGTATTTTCATGTTCCCCAATTTTCTTCTTCCACTATGTAAATGTTGATTTTGTCAAACGTGACTTAAAAACTAAATGTAAATGACTATTAGTAAAATTAAAGAAAAAGCAACTTTAAAGTAAATGATAAAATTATGTCACTGATTTTTCGCAAACACGCCAGAAAATTAGTGCAATAAGTCAAACACGTTTAAGGTGGAAATTAAACGTTTCAGTTCAAAGCTATAAAGCACTCGTTGCGAATAGGAATTAATAGATGGAACAGGTCAAAGGAGGTTCCCCAGACCAACACTGAAAAACCTTGTATAGAAGCCCTTAAAACAGCTCTGTAACTAATAGCTCACCTCTTAAGGCAATTTCACTCTGTGCAAAAGAGTTGAAAAGATGACCGCATGTACACTCCTCAGCCTCACCATGCAGAATGTGTTTTGTCCACAACGGTTGTTGCCTCTTGCCCGAATCTCCATGTAGCTCAGAAGGCCTAGAGGACAACAGCATAATGAACACAGACTCAGATGTAGTGGGTGCACCTGTGTGCACCTATGTCCTGTGGCAGAACAGTCCGGCTCTCAGTATCACAGTCACCACCCCAAAGGCTTCCTCATGGTGTCAGTTATACCGTCTTAGGCGCTTTTTTATATGACTTTCCTCACTAGAGTCAATACAGTTAGGCAGTGCATCAAAGCAGAATCACTGCCGACACAGGTCTTCCATCAAAGTCAGGCATCAGTAAATTGTATCAATATAGTAAGTGCTATTGATTAATGTGGAAAGGAGAACCAGGTCATAAATCATGACAAGAGAAGCTGCATGGAAAGAGAGGGAGAGTGGCATCAAGTCACGTCTCTCAGATGGCAGGAAACATCCTGCCATCATCCTGTGGGTCATTGACCGTTGGTTCTGACTGTTTTGCATGTGCATATGAAGCAACTTTTTTGCCTTGTGCTGCTAACAGTCCCTGTTCCAGTATTCTACAACACCCCCCCACATAATGACTGCAGGTCATAATTCATCGCCGTAGTCTGAAAGAAAATGGAATGGCAAAAAAGCAAAAAAACAATGGTACAATACAAAATCTCAAACTGATATTTGCATATCCATAATTATTTTTCCATTGTTGCATCCACTACTCAGCAATGTCCGTACAAATCAATAAACTGTCTTCCGCAGATAGTCAGTCCAGGTCCAACACAGATCAGCAATATTTCATTAGATGTCATGGGAAAAACCTCCAGGACTATTAATTTTTTATTTAGTTGTTTTGCAAATGTATTTGTTCAAAGCCACTTATATATCTTACAAATTTTATAGCAATACAATTCGGTAATGACATGGATTTTATTGGACTCTGAAAAAACTAATCAATAGGTAATGCAGCCAAGTAAAGAGCAAAAATTAACAAAGCCTTTTGCTTAAAAGCTTGCCGTTCTCATTATGCCATACAAGGCTTAGTGAATTTATGGAAACGTATGATATTAACATAATTACTTTCCTTTTAATATACTTATATATAAATTACATACATTTGAAAAAGACATGCTTTGTTTTTGGTGAAAAGGGGGATAATGAAAAGGGAAAAGCAAAAAAAAAACACTGGACAACCGTTTAAGCTGAAATGACAGTTGCAAAATAAATGTGAGAATTTACAATGAAATGAAGGACACAAAACCTCCCATCCTTATGCCCCATCTTTCAGGCCAACATACTTTGGCTTATGTGAAACATTAAAGGTTACTCCTGTATTTCTACACATAAACATCCTGGCAAATACAACATGAAATATTCCCAAAAGAGTATCTTCAAGTATTAAGGGCGTGATGAGGCACTCGTTTTAACAAGACACTGTAACATGTTTAGTGGGAACAGTAATACTACTCCGCAGAGCTGCAGAGGGAAGGGCCGCTGACAACAGGTAACGTAGGCACGTCAGCGGCAAAGAAAATTCAACAGTCTTGACCTCAGGCTTGTTCACATGAAGGACAGTTTCAACGTGTCATGTCATTTACAGGGTGACACGTCTCTTTTCGGTGTCTGACCTTCAGGTGATGCGCCTCAAAAATGCCCTTGCACATTTGGAAATGGAACAGGACACCTGCAGGAAGTAGGCATAGCTGCGCAGTTGTCGTACACCAGCCTCCGTGGTTTATTCAGTGACCAGAAGTCCATCAGTTTAAAACAAAAGGACAGAATTATCTCAGTACCAAAAAGCAAGGCAACAAACAAGGATTGCCAGAAAGCAAATAAAAACAGTAAGACAGCTGGCTGTGATTTTCTTTTCAGAAGCGTACATTACTGTTGCGACGACAGGTGAGAGTCGGCGCTGAAGGCAACACTGGTGGGCACCGTCACAGCTCACTTGTCTTGCATCTTCTCCAGGATTGGCACGATCATGTCAAACTTGGGCCTCTTGGCTGGGTCCTCGTTCATGCAGATGCGCATGAGTTTACAGATGTGAGGTGAGATGCCTGGTGGGATTGTTGGCCGGAGGCCCTCCAGCGCTACCTGTTGATGAATTTCAAAGAAAATTAACCAGGTTTTTCAAATGAAGGAGCCAGCACAGTCTTTGCTTTATAATTATTCTATTTCCTGCACCTGAACACTGAGATGCTCTTCACTGCTTTAACAAATATATTATTAAAAATTAACCAAATACCAGTTCAGTTTTCAATCAATCAGCAATGAATATATTCCAAAAATTGTAAAACATCAGAACTACGGTTATATGTGGTGCGATGCCATATCACAAAAGGCAACAGCTAAACTTTAAAGTGCTTCTGACTGGTAAATAAACCACAACCCTGAAACACACTAAAGCTTTTAAAAGTTCTAAGAGATGCTTCAGACATATCCTTCAGCTCTTCATCTGGCAGATAATGTACCAGCTCACCTTCATGCCAATCTCCATGTTGGAGAGGTCAGCAAAGGGCACCTCCCGGGTCACGAGCTCCCAAAGGAGCACTGCAAAGCTCCACATGTCAGCTGAACGGCGGTTGATCTCCTCTGGCTTCTTCTGCAGGGCTGAGCACAAGGACATAGATTTGAACAGAAGGTACGTGAAGCTATGAGAGGCATTAGTACCGGAAAAGTGGGAGAAAAAACAAAAGTTGCGAAGAAATGACACTGCAAAGAAAAACAGTGACCATGTCACGTCGTGACTATTTGTCCTCCTCCTGGTGAGGAGGGGAAACTGAATAACATACAGCAGTTAAAGCAACAGAGCTTAAGTACTGATGTGTTGACTGTACCCTCAAGCAATGTAAACCAAATGCCAGTAATTTGCTTGGACAGAAACCCATGTGAGCAGTGCTCTAGGAGAGGTGGAGAGCCGCCTTACCTTCAGGGGCCACCCAGGCAGGAGAGTACATCCTACCAGGACACTGAAAGGAGAACTTCACGTCCGCCATGCTTATCCTGGCTGTCATGTCCTCATCAATCTGTACATTACAGCAAGCATGTCCATGACAGAATCCAGCGAGTCACAGCACACCATTTTCAAAGTTCAAAACATAACCCACTACTGTGAGAGAAAGGCTGAACTGCTTAGTTCTCCCTGGTGAGAATATGGGGAAATGTCTTGCTTGATAATAACAAAAATGATCAAGACTAGACCAGGAGATGAAGACTGTGACCAGAGGATAATCACCACTACACACCAGGAATCCCCACTATGCTAATGACACTTTCTCACCATGATTCCTTTGCTATTCAGATAGTGGCGAGGGATCATGGGCTCCAGCGTGTGCAGGAAAGCCATGCCACTGGCAATGTCAAGCGCAAACTTCACTGCTTGTGTCTGGTCAACAACAAAGTCTGTCCACAAGGAGAAAGTCAGCCCAGTCAGTTATACATCAAAGCTTGTATAGCATCTCTTTCTTCTGGCCATGCATGTCATTAGTCAGATTAAGGTGTGATACATGTATGCTGACTTCATTAAGTACAACAATGGATACGCTCCACTTATAACCAGGAAGTTTGTAAATGTAATTGTAAGGTTACTGCCCACTATGCCCTCTAGAATGGTATTCCTTCAATAAATGATGTGATGTGCATGTTAAAGGTGAAAAAAAAAAATCACACAAATCCTTACATTTTTATGTAAGAACTTAGCTATTGAATCACTTTATACTAAGGTGTGAAGAAAAAGCTGCAATTGGTGATACACAACACTGAAATTAAATAAATGAAATAAAATGCATGACAAAAATGTTTTGCTCACAAGTCTTGCACATCACCGTCATTTTGGAAGTACTCACTGGTGCCCTCGTGAAGCACATTGTAGAGAGATCCGTAGGGCATCCAGTGCGTGATGATAATGGGATGGGGGGCAGGGGGTGACTGACATGCCCCCAGCACAGGCAGCACATTTGGGTGGGAGAATATCCTGGAAAGGGGGGGGGCAAGGGGATGGAGTATAAAGTGTGTTGGAGGGAACATGGTACACAGAGTGATACAGAGTCAGTGAATTTAAAAAACAAGACAGCGGCAAACTAACAGGACTGAACAAGTGACGCTCTGTAAAAGAACAGCGTGTGTTCAACACCTGCCAACACTTGCCCCTTGCATTCAAATAAATACAAACGTGGACAAGGACATGCAGGTAAGATGGAGAGAAACACAAGGCTATGTAAAGCAATAACAACCATGGTCACGGTCATATGACTGACCACCTGTGTGCAAACTGACACCAAACAGACTTAAGGACAGTAGCCAGCAGACCTGAGTTTTGGATACTCCTCATTGAAGTCCCGACTCTTCCTGGTGGACCACTCTCGAACCTTGAGCACCTTGACGACAATCTCGTTCCCTTGCCAACGTCCCTGCCACAGCTGGAAGACATTAGGGAATCACATTAGCAAATGCGTTTAACAAACATTCCACACAGCAGTTCTGTTCTCACCCTCTGGTGGACAGTTTGTGAAACTGTGCATGATTACAAAACACTCAGGTTTGACAGAATAGGCATTCGCATTACAATATGCCTGACAGGCTGAAATCCAACGCCAAGAACTTACAGAACAACTGAGGTTTGACACACACCTCTCCAGAGTGGTTCTCATTAATCTTTGCCAGGAGGGACAACTGTTTGAAATCAATCCCTGCATGCTTGTTCAGAGTGCCGTTACCTGCACAAAAACATATGCACACAGTGATAGTTCAGAAAAAGTGATATTGAAAAGCTACAAACTTTTCTTTTACTGTCCATCACTGAACCCAACAGGATTTTTAATTCCTTCAGAGTATCAAAGGGAAACACTTCACATTCAAAGAAGAAACTTTAAAGCAGGAGTCACAGATAATTAGTTGATAAAGTGCACGAGGGGCTGGACTCACGGGGTCTTGTTCGAGTTGTGCCTTTCCAGAAAGTATCCTTGTAAGGGATCTTGCTCAAGTTCTGTCCAAGCTTCTCTGCCCGTTCTGGAGTGAAACAAGTGATACGCTGCATCAGAAAACAAAGCAGCAGAAGCACTGCAGCAGTCACCTAGAGAGATTGCTACAGTGCTAGGTTGCATACCTTTCAGCATTTCTCGCAGTGGGGGTTTGGCCTTGTCCAGCGGAGTCTCCCCATATTTGTTACAGATGCTCACTTGGGCCCCATTCAACACCAGGTCCTAAAACAAAAAGCAACACAAAGAAACACCCGATCAGAAACTTGTAAAGCAAAAATTAATAAAAGCAAAATAGCATACAGTGTCTGTCCCGAAAGTCGATTATTAAAACAGAATGACATTTAGCCAACAAAATAACCACAGACACCTCTGTTACATTGTGTTACATGCACTTTCACAGACACTCCACGAGAGGGCAGGCTGACCTCGGCTACTTGGTCGTGTCCCCAGAAGCAGGCATAGTGCAGCGGCGTGTTACCGTGCTCATTGGCCGTGTTGGTGTCTGCCTTGCACTGGATAAGCTGGGAGATGAAAGTTTCGGCGTTAGCACCAACACAACTCTCTGTTTACACTAAACACAGAGATATCAGACGCAGTGGGGTCAACACTGCATGTGCACACATACACAGACACACTATACTGTATAAGCAACCAATGAGATAGAAATTCACAGGAAGTTCTCAGTGGGATTATGTGTAATGGTAAAAATGGTGACAATGTGGTGCCTACACTGGTGTTTACCGGAAATGACCTATTACAGACACTGCTACCTCTTGCAGCACAGCCAGGGGGTATCTTTAATGACAGACCCAAAATATAGGTACCCCACTACTTATGAAGATAATGTGTTCCTGGAAACTGGCTTCTAAAATGAAATTTCATAACTCAAGAGATGCAACTGCTATTGCAGCACAAACTTTGAACATTCCCACAGGCTCTCATCTCTTGTAGGCGCAAAAAATGAGCCTCATATTCGGTTGCAACTCAGTAAAACGTGTTAAATAACTGGCAACTGGCTACCAAAAGTGCCAGGAAAAAAAGCCAGGACCAAATCATGGCAAGTCCTCAATCACATAAGTTTTATAGGACTAACGATAACTATATTTACACAACAAAAAAAGACTAAGTAAAGCATTCTTCTCCTGACAACATTTTCACAAGAGTTAGCAGTGACAGACAGGTAATTACTACTTCTTGGACATTTAGAGTAGCTCTGTGGCTCAGAGTATGTAAGGTGTGTGCATAGCAACTTCCATCCCACCTTGGCCACAATGTCGCGGTGTCCGTGGCTGGCAGCCAGGTGCAGAGGCGTATCATCACCACGGTTCATCACGTTGATCCGCGCCCCTCGCATGATGAGCATGTCAACCACATTGGATCGGCCCTCACGGCACGCCCAGTGCAGGGGGCTGAAGCCATGATCATCGCTGGGTGGGTGTGGAGACAAGAGAAGCAGGACCAACACTTAATTACTTTATGCTCACCCTATTTCCAGGAGATGTACGTTCAAAACACCAATTATATTTTCCTGAGCACGACATCACCAGCTTTCCTCAGAACCGAGAGCTCGTTCTTTTGAGCTCATTTGTTTGGATTATGCCTTTAGTTTAAATTAGCTTTAGGCATCATTATTTATAGCAGTTGCTGTACTTGCAGTTTGTGTGCACTGGGTTTTGGGCCATGTTTATTTGTTCAGGAACGGCAAAGCTTAGGTTGCCTTTCCATTTTTTTTGTTCACATTAAATTCATCCTGCTGTCCCATGCTGACATTAAAGGAGCATACTCAATGTCAATCAAGCGAGTATTTTACTGAGTGTCGTTGCCAGATCCATTTGCAGCAAGTCCACTTTCAAGTGGACAAAGTCAAAATTTATAGCAAAATATAGCTTTGTAACATTTTTCCAACCATGACATATATGCTTCAACATCTTAGCACTCATATTTGTCTCATAAGTATTCATTTCGGGAGGTATTTTGCTTTAAATCTGGAGGCAAGTTGATAGCTTTTATTGGCTCAGGCTCTGGGCCAAGAATGAACACATAAACATGGTATTCAGCCATTTCATATTTGGAAAAGAAAAAGGTAGAGAGGGGGTATGTGGCTACATGATCCTCAAGAGGCCCTAGAGGAACCTTCTGTGGGATCGATAATTTTCTGCTTTCGGCACCTCTCTTCACCACCAAAAACCCCAGTCTCCCTCAGCCAGAATTCCAAAGGGCCCTGAAGACTAAGCTGTATGGAGCCAGTGAACAATATAACCTTTAATGAAGCAGACACAAGGGGCAAAGCTGGTACAGACAGTGTTATTTCACAGCAGAATCAAATTCTGTAATCATTTCAAAGCAACTGCATTTATTTTCAAACCAACACAATGAGCCATTCAATAACAAGCATCGATTCAATTTGATCCGTGTGTGAAAAATAAGTAACCCAGTACAAATTTCACAACAGTCAATTCCATAGGCTGACCCAATGGAAAGAAGATTTAGACCATAAGATTACAGTAGCAAAGCGGTGCTGATCTTCGACCTCAGACTGTGACTTACATCATCATTATGTGCATTATATCACTGGGATTTCACTTTGTTAGTGTGAGAGAGAGTCTGCAACTGAAAAATCCCGACTAAACTGTGCAGAGCTGAGACCTTATTTCAGGTATTTGAATGACAGTGCCGCATCAGGACTGATAAGTACTCAGAACAGCTTGTGGGGCTCAGAGTTCAGCCAAGAATTCAGGTAGCACTGTTGGCACTAGTGCCTCAGAGTCCCTGGGCTTTGATTTTTACTCCAATTCTGCATGTATAGCATGTGCACTTACTATTATGTATAAATGTATTTATTTATTTATTTGGCGCATACTTTTCTGCAAGCATGTTACACGTTCTCTCCATGTTCATATGAGTTTCTTCTGGACAGCCCTGTTTTCTCCCACAATCCACAAACACTAGTATGTCTTGTATGTATGTATGAATGAATGTTATATTTTATAAATAAATGAATGATGAGTACGTGTGTGGTGTATCCTGCATGGTAATTCACCACAAAGAAAGGTGTCTGGTAAAAACACATACACCCTGTTGTTCAAACTCCCGGTTTCTGAGTGTCCAACGTAACAAGCAGTATATATCAATACCAGGTTCGGTATCAGAGTCAGGAAGTCCCAGTATAATGAGTGCTATCTGAGTGAAGCTTGAGCTACATCAGAGAAATATTCAAAATTCGCATGAATGCAAAGCTGCATGGCAGCACTGCATCTGGCGTCGGTGTTCTCACTTTGCTTCATGAGGCCCTTGTTTCAACAAAGTATTTCATCATTTCGTTCATGTCTGCTGAGCTACTTAATATCCCAGTAACAGTTCATTACAGCAACAGCCCATTGCAGTAGGTAAACTATTATTTCTATATTTTTTCCATTTCTTCATTTTTACACAAATTTCCTTATTAAATGTTTTTTGCTGTTACTACTAACAGAGAAAGAAATGTATCACACTAATTAAAAAAGTATACCCCCCATGATGTACCATTTCAATATATGCAAAGATTGAAGTGAGCCAAAAAAAAAAAAAAAAACTCATTACTAAAACTTCCCAAGGGGAGTAAAATGTTGCCAACAGTTTGTATAATATTCACACATTTTACATTTTAGGGATTGATTTGTGCACTGGGGGGAGTGCTGCTGCCTCCCAACTGGCCTGGGGATAGATGGATGGATGGATAGTTGGACGGAAGGATGGATAAACAAACAAACAAACAAATAAATAAATAAATAAATAAAGCTTTATAGTAATTAATTTATGATTTCTTTTCAGACAGTGGGTGTCACAGTTTTAGCTGAGGTATTTTGCAAAGTGAAAATCACATTTGTAGCGCACCTTCTGACCATTACTTCTACATAGTGATTGAAAATACCATAATATCAGAGTTACTGGCACTTTCCATAAGTCCACAGTGTTCCTTTCAGCCCTTAGACAATAAGATTCTCTGTCTGAGCTGCAGTCCCAGCAAAAGACTGCTGTAGTAAATGACCAATATTCACAACAGCCTCATAGCTATATTTTATTACCCCACGGTGCACTAAGTTACACTGCAGGTCAGCTGGCGTGCTTTTTTCGTACTATTCATCATTGTGTGAATATTAGCAATACCTCCTAATATTAATTAAACTAATAAAATTAATTTACATTTCATTAAATTCAAAATGTAATACTTAATAGTTTGTTGATACAGTCCATATGCACTTTTCCAATTTTTTAGCACTGCATAATAAATATCCAAAAGCTCCACTACTCTGTGGAAAACCAAGGAGTCAGAAGTAGCCTTTTCTCTCATTTCATAACATTTTTTCCTCTTCACCCCTTTTTCCAAATCCCACTCACTGTTGACCTCATATTGCCAGCTCACTCATTACTCAAGAAAATATGATACTAAGAAAAAAGTTTTCAAATCGTTGCACTTCAATGTAAGGGTTCAAATCTGAAGACTAACTGTGTAGACAGCTGTATAACTCACACGCTGCTGTGTAGCCGGTCAACACAGTACTGTCCACAGGCAGGACACCCACTGCACTGTTGACCTTGCTCTCTGTTGCACTTTAAAATATTGCTCCACACACGGAGATATCGGAGGAGGCTGTGCTTTTCCTGACTTAGCCACTGACACCCCTCAAATTTTTTTCCTCCAAATATACATCTCAAAAATGGGCCCTATAAGATCAATATGACTGAAACCCATTGTCGTGATGAAAAATTTTAATCCGTGAATACATCACAGTCTACATTAGCATTGTTTAGTGGGGACTCCAGTACTAAATGGAGACTCAAAAACAAGCTAAAAGACACAAGTATATGTTCCTTAAACACTATGTTAACTGCCAACACTTTTACTTTACATACTAGTCTGTGCAGTCAACCACAGACTGCCAAAAAAATTTTGGGCAGTGTAATCCAGTACTGGACAAATAAAGGCATGTGTTTCGGCTTGCCATCCGCAGCTCCCTTTCTTGTATGCTCGAAAAAGGTGGGGTCAACCAGACGCCCTGCTGCAAGAATCCAGCCTCAGAACCCGAAGAGGCTGGAGTGCAGGATCGTAAAAGCAATCATCTGGGTTTGAGACCTACTGTTTGCAAACCATGGTGGGAGGAGGCCTTATAGGGAATGGGAAGGCCTCCCGTGACATCTGCCTACGCCTTCACAGCTGTTAATGCCATCAATCTAACCCCCACTCCTATCCCCCAGGCTCCCTCTTGTATGTAGGAAAGACTGAGTTCGAGCTATGGTGGCCAGGGGGAACAGCTAGACTGACCATAATAGCAACAGGCTCTGACCATCACCAACCACCGGTAATACTCTGTGTTCTGTATTTTCCAGAATAAGAATTACACACTGGGTAAGCTCAGTACATTGCTGTAAAAGTAAAAATAGAGGTCAACAGTAACAGTAATAACACTACCACTTCTGGTAGAGAACAACTCCCAGTCACTCCAGTCTGTGCCTAAAAGACATCCTAAATGTTTAAACTTTCTGCACAAAGCACAGCTGCACTTACTTAGATAATGATGAATGGAAATGCTGGATGAAATGTGTGTGGGGGCAGAATGATATACTGCTGTGGATCAGAGACCCCGCCACTGTGGAACTACTGCTCGGTGGCCACTGGCTGCCCTCCACACAGACACTGACGTGTTCCAGCAGGACTCTATTGGACGTGCATCGCTCCAGATGAACAACTGCATTCTTTCACTGCTTCTTTCTCTCTTGTGCACACTCACACATGGAATGAGAACAAACACCAGCTTTATCTTCTACCACACACACTCACTGGGCTGAAGAACTGCAATGGCATTGTATGGGTAGTGGGTGTGGTCTGGTGACAGATTACTGACATACAACAACTTGGACAACTTGGAATTCTGGGGTTTTGTTCATCATTCTAAAGACCCTTGTGGGAAAAAAACTGATTTTATTTACAAAAGGTGGCTGACACAACCAAAAATGGAATTTACAAAAATAATGCACAATAGCTATATACAATGATGCAATTTTTAGGACAGATGCAGCAGGTGGTATAGTGGTTAGTTGTTCTCAAAGATTCATGGTCCCTGCTGTAATAATTTTGAGACTGGTATTTACCCAAAATTGGTTCATTGCTCTACAAATAGAAAAATAATTCTAAGTGGCTTAACACTTTAGTTGTGGACAAAAGCATCAAGTCACATGATTCCCACTGCCTGCCTGATGGAGGAGTGGGGAGCTGATGAGTCTTTCAGCACTTTGTCCACCATGGTAGATCCCTGCCAGGACAGCCTGCTCTTTGGGACCGTGTCAGCAGATAGACACCAACACCAAGCATGCACTCGGTTATGGTGCTCACATTGGAGTGGCAAAGCTAAGTTTAGTTATTTAGTAATGTTTGCTAACAAACAAGGTCCTAAAACTGATCCTAACTGCCATCTTCTCCTGTGATTCAAAGCACGCATGCGCACACAGACTTGCATGCATCCACACTCATCCTTACCTGGCATCTCTGTTCCCTCCTGTTTGGAAACAGTGTCTCCAGCCTCAGAATCCATCTCCCCCCAGGAGGTTAAATATAAACAAAATTCCCATGGTATGCATTCCGCACGCCTCACCAAACTAGGAACCCTTCCATCTCACTCCCTCTGAGATGCTCAGTAAGTGCACTTCATTTTAGTCGAGGGCTTTTTCTCTGACCTCGTACTTCTCCCTACCTAATATGCACTGTTGTGTTAAACTTCCAGACACAATGTGACCTTCTCCGAACCTGCACAGCCTATATGTACAAAATGTGTGCGCGTGTGTTTGAGATGACATGTTGCTGAAATGTGGGTCTGTCCCAGGCTTCAAAACTTAATTTTAGTCAATAAGATTATACAAAGGAGGGCACCAGAAAATTGAGGTACTTTAAATTTCATAATAGGAATGTCTCTGTTCAGTGTCTTGCAACATTACAGACCCCATTAACCTTACAATCTGCAGTTTCTGGTTCTGACGTGTGTCTTCAGTTCCAAAAAGATAAAATATGAGAAGCAGCCTGCATAAAGAGATGGGCTGAATCATCTCAACAAGAGAAAGACTGAAGACAGTATATTCAATTTTTTTTTTAATCTTTTTAATCTGTGACTAACTGTTGCTGGTACTGAACTCCCTGTTCCAGTCTATTCTCTATTAAACACTAACATTCAATCATATCCTCTATGCCAAATGGTAATTAATGTTTCAATGCCTAAATGTCCCAAACTTCAAACTACAAAAAATTTTTTATCTGTAGGAAACTTTCTGTCTTGAACCTATTATCAAAAAGGCTGTCAAAGGAAACAGTAAAACGAGCAGCTATCGGAGAGGGCAGGGCAACAGGAAGTCAGTAAGGACAAGAAAAGCATTCTGTGAATGCTCAACTATGGATTCTCAGAAAAAAAATGTACTTCCATCTGTTGCACACACACACACACACACACACACACACGTGCACACACACGCGCGCACACACGCGCGCACACACGCGCGCACACACACTGCAGCTTCCTAATGATGGCTCATAAAACACACCCTATTCCCCTCCCTTGCTTTCTCTTTGCTGTTGCAGTGTAATACACTGACAATTCCCACGAGCCTCGCATTTTACTCCATGTAAGGACATGAGTGTTCAGCAGCGGCTCTGTATCATACTTCTTTAGCTAAGCAAGCACATTGAATCATCATCTGAAACATGCCCAAGCACAAGCAAGATCCCCAATGCTACAAATCCACAAATTATTCCCTGTTATGGGCAGAGCTACATGAATCTCTATGTCTGATCCTCACCTACAGGAAAAGTGAGACCTTAAGGAAAAAGAAGGCAGACAATCTGCTAATAGAGTAACAGCTGCTATGAGTACAAAAATCATGTTAATATGGGGGGTGCCATATACTAAATACAATGGAACTGACACCCTTGACTTCAATGTATAGAGCAGTATGCCTGGTAGCTTTCCTAATACACATACATACTCTAACTAGACAGTTACCTTCCTTTAAAAAAAGACATTTGGGCAAATTTAAACTATGAAAACGTTCAGCCTTACTAAACAATGTAGCCTACCAAATCTACAAATGCAAAATACAATGCAACACATTATTATAGCACAAGAAATCATTTTTTCCAAATACAAATTAATCTTCAAAAAATAATTTAAAGTACAATATTCATCTGGCCCAGTGAGGACAACAAAATTAGTCTTAAGCATAGAGACAACTTCCTCTGTGGTTATGGCAATGACTCGGCCTTCTGGTAAGTTAACCAGCGAGGGGGCAGGGCAGGGCAGGCCACACTATAAGCATGTCACTAAAATGGAGTGTGACAGCCCTATGAGAAAAAACCACAGCTACAATTCTGTCACCAGAGTAAAGCTGTGAGTAAAGCTAAGGCCTTTATTTACCGTCTTATCGCATGTAGTTTCAAATTTTAGATTGTCAAAAAAGTGCTTTTAGGTTGCAAATAGCATAGTATGTACCCCTACAGAGGTGGGATCAGCACTCAGGTCAATGTCATGGTACTACTACTATACATTGTAAGTCTTAGTAATTCAACAGATATCCTCCAGGTTTATCTTCAACCATTTTGGCACTGCTAATTGTTTTCATCTATTCACTTGCAGCTATGTGTTGGAGTGTAGGGTCTTGTACTGTGTTTATACATAAAGATGAACTAATCATTTGGCAGGAAGCGGACATCAGGCATCTGCAACACTTATTAACCCTTCCTCTGAGGGCATACAGAACCACGATTCACTGACATAACTTCAGTCAGTTGCTCATGCATTATACAATAAAATAAAATACAAGCTGAGTTACCTGGCACTACCCAGGTCAAAAAGGTAGAGGTGGAATGGTAAAAAGTAACATTATATAATGACCAAAGTTTTTTTTTTTTACCATTAAAGTGATTGCAATTAGTACATAAGTATAGTTTGTGATGTCAGACAGACAAACACCACAGAGAAATCTGTGCACCAGTTGTAATCAAGTGGGTAGAAAGAAGAAAAAAAAACATCTCCAGACTTTATTGCTCTTACATCACTAAAATGTGTCATGCCATGTGTGTCATGTATAATTTCTATTTTTTATTTGCTCACATATAACAGCTACTGGATCCTGTGGTTGAACACATAGATGGTACTGAAAGCAACATGCACACCATGTTGCACACCAATATGTGTGTTTGAGCGAGAAAGTATGTTTGCAGAGTGCATGATGCAGCCATGCTCATGTGCAAGAAACTGCATCTGTATGTCTCTATGTGCATATATGAGTAACAAGAAAATCCATCACCATCTTTAGGTGCACTCTGTGTGATGTCAGTACTCCCATTTCTCCAACCCTTGCCAAAGATAGTATTTTAGTAAATTTAAAAATTCTAAGGGGCCTTTTGGAGTTTAATGAACCTGGCTACACAAAAAACTCACTTACGATGAAAAGTACCTGTGCACAAAATTTCTGTGGCTTGAAAAACAAACCTGTACATACAGGACAGACAGGCTAACTAAAACTAAGCTTCATAAGCATAGAGATTAGCACAGGTGCGATTAAGCACCCTAAACAGATAACATAGGCAATAAAACTTAACTATAAAGCCAAAACATAGATACTAAACCTTGGCAAAACTACCCCAAGGCAATGTTTCTCTAGTTCATGCTTGACATTAGATAGGAAAAACTGTACATATTTCTTGATCACCATTTTCTGATGTGGCAATCTGACTGTTGACTTTAGTGTTCCCATTTCTGCGTTTTGACTTTGAGGAAGCACCAACTCAATACAACATTAAATGACCAACTTGAGTTTGAAACTAAAATTATATATGAAGCAGAGCTTTGACATTCTTAATTCCCAATATTTAAATGAGGATGTGGTTTCACTCAGACTTCCCCAATGGGTGCTGATGTATTCATAAAGTATATATTTAAAGAAACTTTCAAAGTAATTTTCTAAATGACAAGTGTGAAAACATTCTTTGGGAGGAACAACCTCAGGGCTAGTTATGCCACAGGCCTAAACCCATAGTTTTTGGTATTCAATTTTCATGCAGCTTTTTTACTAATTCAGACTTCTTACTCCACAAGGCAATTTCTGTATTTCTTTCATTTTTATCCTTATATAGCAACACCACTGGACATTAGGGCTACTTTTGCCACTCAAGTGCATATTCACCAGGGTAGTGCTTATAACACAGCAATGCAGAGCTGTCTCATAAAACACTTGATGAGTCTGGAACATTTAACCTTGACTGATTTCAGACTGAAATGAAACTCAACTTTTAAACCACAAACTGATTTCTCCACACCACCCCACTCACCCCTGATTAAGGTCGTTCTCAGTATTGTCCAGCCACAAGCGGACAGCTACAGCGTTGCCTTCTCGGCACTGGGTGAAGATGTCATCCATAACGGAGTGCACTTTTTCACCGCCTTAGTTGAGTGATGAGGCCCCTAGAAGCAGGTGCAGTGTTGACAAAGGTAAACCAGGAGGCTGGACAGAGGCAACAGGTGATCTTCCTGAGCGAGCTTTGAGGGCATTCGTCCACTGGAGGCGAGGATAGGTGCAGGCAACCGTGTGCAGGGGGGGTTTTCACGTTACAATGCTGAAAAACATACATACAAGTATGGCACAATAAGATGGAAATATCTATGAACCATAAGTCTCAAACTGTAATAATGGAAACTTCAAAAAACTAAAAACTATGTCTGTCTTCCAAGTATTGTGCAGGTAAGCAAAAAAGACACAAAACTTAACTGCTGCATAATTGAGGCAGCCAGTTAAATGGGCAAAAGTGTTCTAGTCCCAATATGACCCAATTAACTGGAATCAACTTTATATGTATACTGGGAGTGAATCAGACCGAAGGAATAGAGAATAAAATGAGAGAAGCTAGTGCACAGTTGTTGTGTTTACTAGAAAGACCAGAAAGACCATTAATTAAACAATTAAAGCCACAACATAACATAACATAAAAACCAACAGGAAACAGCTGATGATACAGTGGCACCAACTACAGCATTTACTGAACTTCTGCTTCACTCATGCGACTTTCTTTAGATAAATTCCATTATGCTGAGTTTTCATTCAGGAAACAGAAAATTGTGTCTGAAAATCCAAGAGCCCTAATACCGAAATTTTGGATAGAGAAAGTTTGTAAATCAAGGGATACATATACTGTATAACTTGTGCCTTTTGACTTTTGGTTTTTGTGCTTGAAGACCAAAGAGTGCCTGCTGTGAGAGCACCACCCTGTAAACAGCTTTTTGGTGAGTCTCTGTAGAAACAGGCCAGGAGGAAGTGTCCGTGTTAAGCAAACAGTCCTATGTTTTCCAAGGCAGTGTCACCAATATACTCAGTGCAAGGAACATATGGGCTGGGCATGACTCTCAATCCTGGGCTGGCCATGACTTTGCTGCACTCACATCACCCTGCTGTAAAGTCTAACCAACTATTCTTGGGACAAAAAAAGTAAACATCACAAAACAACAAAACAATATTTCAATAATAAAACTGTTGGGTCACATGCAACATGCTCCTTATTTGTGACTTTTGCAATAAGAAATTCTATTTGAGAAGAAATATCCATAATCCTTCAGAGAAATGCATTTTAGTTCAAAATCAATCGTTACAAATAACAAATACGTGTTTTTAAATTTACAAATGGTTAGATGTTCCTGAAGAAAAATGTATCGGTATCCTAAATAGCAGAAATAATTCTCTCCAGTTAAGCAAGTGCTTGATTTGTTTTGTTTAAATGACACCATCACTTATGCAACTACAGCCCCTATGCTGATCAACACTGCAAAACTGTGAGTGGTCACTATGAATGGAATTCACCTCTTTTCTGCTACATAATAGCAGTGTACAGTGGAAAGCTGCACAAGCTGGGATGAAAATTAAATGATGCTGTGCACAATCCACATCACAATATATGACATCATATGAAACAAACATTGTGTATTCACTGAGTGAAATATGTTTAAATTAAATCAATCTCGTGTTGATGTTTGGACATTTTTACCAATAATTTTACACACTATCAAAAAGATAAGAGTTTTACATATCTGCATGGGCTGATATGTTAGCAATTGTACGGACTGCGATCGAACAACTTATGAAAAACGTTGCTGACATGGTGCTGCAGTCAGTAATGCCTCACAGCAGCACCTAGGGTGTGGGTTGAAATATAGTGCCTTCTATGCTTGTGTGGGTTTTGTTCCAGGTTAAACAATCACTCTAAACTGTCCATATTATAGCTCTGTGTGTGAATGTCTTTGTATGGTTGCTTTGTGATGGACTGGCCACCCAAACAGGGTATAGTATCCTAACCTAGGGCCCAGTGAGTCCGAGACAGACTCTGGGCTGCTGCGACCCTGACCTGCGCAAATGATTAAAGGTAATACGTGGATGGTTAGACAGTTAAACTTAGATACAGCATAAAACCTTTTGTACATCAGGAGCACACTGGTTAACCACATGCACATGGTAGGTATGTACTACTTATGAGATGAGTTTATGATTTTAAAAAATTAAAAATCAGTAGCAAGACTATATCTACAGTATATATTAATTTTGGTTAAAATGGTAATCATTTCTGGTCTGTACTTAACCATATTGTATACATTGGTTATGATTAATCATACTGCACCATAACTAGTGGTTATAATAGTACTTATAACAAAATAAATCACTTTACTGCATACATACACCAACGGTCAAACTAGGTGCCATGTTCTGTGTGTGGAATAGTCCTCGTGATTTTTTTTTTTTAAATCAATCACAATACTGGAATAGAGTAGTTGTCAAATCTAACCATTCTACGTGCGTACTAGTTATGATAAAGGTAATCTTCAGAACAAGTCACTATAACATACACTGGCTATTGTCCTTTTTACGGTCAAATCGCCTTCGTACTGCATGTATATATAGTGTGGACTAGTTATGATAAAGTCAATAACCATGCTCAGTGTGACTACTAGTTACGACAAATCAAGCTCCAGCTCAGTCATTCAACAGTAAAGTACAGCAGTCCGGCCAAATCCCCACCTCCATCATATGTCGAGCCCACTACAACTGTCTGCTAAATATTTCACAAAAAAAGTGGTTAACTGAACAGCCGCAGGGGGTGGTTTATTTGCCACGTGGTTATACTTAACTAGACATGCTATTAAACCCTGTCTTAAATCATTCCTCGCTAGAATTCCGCGGTTCTACAGGAAACCCGGACACTCAGCTAATGACCACTGAGCACTTTATCCACAAAATAAAGGCCCAAGCGACAAACACAGCCACAAACACCAGTCTCAGCCACACCCTTAACTACACTAACTTACCTGTTGCTCCGAATCGTTTTGTCCCACTTTCCAGATGTTCGGTTTAGTTGCGTACAGACAGTGCGACGCCGAAGTGCCCACGTCCCCCAGTGTCCACACCCTCGTCCGGAGCGGCTCTCCGGGGGAGAAGCTCCTCCCAGCCTTTAGAGCGCCCCCTGTGCCCTTAGAGCGCCTCGTTCACCGTACGGAAGGAGTCGAATTCCTCTCCGTATTCGCAATCCTTGATCTTAATCACAGTACCTTGTTTGGGCCAAGCTGTGTATCTTTTTCTGTATTTTATTATTCGCGTTAAACACGCTATTTACGAGTGGCTAGAATTTTTTGTGCAGTAGCGACGTACTGCATGCCAGTCTTTATAAATTCCAGAAACATCTCTACTCGTGCCTTCACCAACAGCAGTGGCGATGTTTTGCACCCTTTTCTTGAAAAACGATTAAACTTTTCCATTGCTGTCCATGCAAATCGTATGCTCTAGGCTTTGGCTGATATACGCATCCCTTTGTGGCCAAAGGTTTAGGTAAGATTAAGTTCACACACCAATGTAAAAATCAATGTTTATTTTAAACATGTCGCAAGAACTTGCCGACGTTCTCCGTTGAGAGCCAACGCTCGCGATAAAGAAAAGTGTAGATTTCGGCGGACTGCTATCCCATAAGGCACTGCGGTGCAACTCTATAGTGTCCACGGTTGACATGCGCAGTAAAAGCCTGAACGTGGCTTCGTTTTGAACGCGCGCGGTGCTTCACGTGTTTCTGTTGGCTACTCTGCTGTACCTTCCTGCTGTGACAGGTAAGCCGGGCCGCTCCACGTTGTCTGAGAAAAGGTGTTTTATGTAACACAGACAGTTACCTTGGTCAGTAGTTCCTAAATCTAGAAAGTGTAAAGGGTTATGAAGAAATCGAGTCGTTGTGTAAGGAATGTGAGGAAAGAGCGAGTCGGGAGATGACTGCATGTATCCCACAGAGCGCCATGTTCGCCCAGGAGCAAGACTGGGGCGATGGGCCGCAAGAGGAGGCGCTCGGCAGGGCGGTCGGACACGGAGGCCCGCGTTCAAGGAGCTCCAAGACTGCGGTCAGTGTTTTCATTTTCTCCGGAGATTGTCATTATTATTTTTAAGGTTTTTTTTTTTTTTTTTTGCTTCGCTGCCTGACCTGTTTGCCTAAAGCGTTTAAAATGGAAGATGTAGTTTTCTAAAAAGTGTGTGTGTGTGTGTGTGTGTGTGTGTGTGTGTGTGTGTGAGCGAGAGAGAGCGAAAGAGAGATTGTAGTCCTCGTGGCTCTCATGCATTAGTGTATATATAACATGTCTGTCTTGCTGTTTTCCTGTCTGCCCACAGCCCAAGATATGCAGCAGGAAAAAAAGCCTGCTGCGGACACTCCAGACACTTGGCTCCGTCCCCAGCTGGACACAGGACACTCCTGCAGAGGACAGTGAGGACAGCGATCTCCAAGTTGCCCCCAAACACAGGAAGAAGAGAGCAAAGAAGCGGAAGAATCCCACTGGTGCGGATGGAGATGCTGCAGGACAGGCATCCCAAGACGGAGTACAGAAAGAGGCTGGCATTGCTGGGTCAAAACTATCAAAGAAAAAAGAGAGGAAAGCTCAAAAAGGAGGTGTGTGGCTTTGCATCTTGTGATCCAGGCAGTAGGTGATGTAGTGGTTAGGATTAGGAAGAATCCTCTTTCAGATCCAACTCCTGCTGTAATGTCCTTGATCAGGTTACTTACCCTCAATGGACACAGTAAGAATGCCCTGCTGTATAAATGGGTAAATCGTTGTAAAGTTGATTGATTGATTGTAAAAGAATGATCTAAATTATTAATTAATGTAGCTGATACTTCTCTCTAAAGGAGATTACAAGTAAAGTTACAATAGTAAATGAAAAAAGTACAGCACCGCAGGGTATGTGTCAGTCAACTTCAGCTATATCCAAACCTTTTGGGATGCATGCAGGACCTAAAGGCGTCTTATGTTTTCATAACAGCTTTGATAATGGCCATGAACAGTTCCTAAAGGTCTTTGCTATAGTACCACTGAATAAGGAATATAAAATGACCTACTTCAGTAAGATAGCAGTTGGTACGAACAGAAGAGGTTATTTTTGGATTGAAGGGTTTGTTAAGGAGCAAAACAGTACAATTTAATGTTGGGGTAATAATAAATGTAGTCTCTGAAACAGTGGTAAAAATCAGTTGCTACCCTGATATTGCCTTAGGGACCATACAAGTGAAGAAGCAAAAACCTGTGAGGGACAGTGAGCATAAAGATTCAGAACCTGCAGTGAAGAAGACCAAGGAAGGAGAAGTAGAAGAACATCTTAGCCGACAGCAGTGGAAAAACAAGATGAAGAACAAGAGGAGGTGTAAGAACAAGTACCGTCAAAATGAAAAGCAGGCATCCGGTGAGCCAAAAGGAGACACCGGTTCTCGGGAAACCATCAGTGTAGAACCCAATGAAGGACCTATTCAGGTACAAAACAAGAAAAACAAAATAAAACAGCCAAAGCAGTTGGACAAAGAAGCACAACATAAAATGCCCAAGAAGGAGAACAAGAACACTGAGCCAGGGGTCAACAGTAATTCCCACAGTCAAGATCGCACAAACAGAAGTAAAATGAAGGTAGAAGATCAACCTACATGTAAAGGACTGAGGCCAGAAGAGAACATCCTGGAGAGCAGAGAGATAGATGCTGGCTTGACAGAGAGAAAAAGACACGAGATGAGGAAACAGAGGAGGGCAAAAGTGGAGAGACTGCGGAATATGCTGCTTAGCAAAACTTCTGAGAGCATGGGGGCACCCATGGAGGAGGACAAGGGCAACGATCACATTGGGAAACAAGAAGAGGCCAAGGAGGAGGTTGCAGTCACTGACCGTTCAGCAGCCCTGAGAGCCCGAATGGAACAGCGCCTGGAGGCAGCCCGCTTCCGGTACATCAATGAGCAGCTGTACTCATCCTCTAGCAAGGAGGCTGTGCACATGTTCAAGCAGGACCCCGAGGCATTTGACATATACCACAGAGGATTCACTGCACAGGTGCAACACTGGCCAACCAACCCACTGGATGCCATCATTGCCTACATCAAGCGCAAGTGAGTTAAAAGCATTAACTTTCCACATAATGGGTCATAAAGATCATCGTGTAAACATTTGATCTGAGGTGGCTGTACTTCCAGGCCTGCTTCACTGGTGGTGGCAGACTTCGGCTGCGGGGACTGCAAGATCGCACGCAGTGTTAAGAACAAAGTACACAGCTTTGACCTGGCACCCATCTGTGACCTGGTCACCGTGTGTGATATGGCTAAGGTGAGTATACTCGCATCTCCTGTGTGTTTTGGTGCTTTGGCATTGATTTCATATTATATTCTCTTTGAGTCACTCACAGCTTTGTGCAAGTTTTGCACTATTGCTCCAGATGCTAATAAATTTGTACAGGGTACAAGTCACTGTACCTCCACTTAACTATTGAAAAAGGTTTGCATGACTTCTATCATGGTCCCTTCATGTCAGGTCCCTAGACTACTATTAGATTATTGTTCCTGCATCGTTGAGTGTGGTGTTCTGAGTTGTGCTGCTCACTATTGTGTTGATTTAGGAAGAGAACGTTGAGCAGAATTCTTGTTGCACGCAAGTGATTGAGTTCAAGGTCTATCCTTAACACTTTTAAAAATTAAAGTTCCTTAAAAGTATTGCTTTGCACAGAAATGGTTTGCAAAACCATACCTTGAATGGTGTTGTCTGTTACATTGTGTGGTATTTCACCTTTGGACCTGAAACTAATCATACTTAAATTGAATAGTTATTTATATCCACTGGCTAGAATTCATGACAAGGCATTGTTGCATTACATCTTATTTTTGTCATTATTCCATTTGTAATAAGTAATATATAATCAAGTAAGGGGCATGGGGACAAATTGGGCCACCTTTTACTTTGTGAAATGTTTACTTAAGTCATAATGTAGCTTTTTGTGCTTGAGGGGTACAGCATATCCAGCATGTTATTAAGATGTTAAGTTATTTTGTTTCGGTGTTTTGCCCTGCAGGTCCCCCTGCGTAATGCCAGTGTAGACATTGCTGTCTTCTGCCTCTCCCTCATGGGGACCAATCTGGTGGATTTCCTGGCAGAGGCCAATCGGGTCCTGGTGATGGGGTGAGTCACAGAGAGAGAGGAGGGGCAGCGCTGGCATCAGTCCACACAGTGTAGAACTTACAGTACATATTGTTGACAGAAATATCCTGATGGGGAAAAAACTTAGTGAGAAATGTTAGTCTTTACTAAAGGTCCATCCATTTTAGTTGCTTTAATCCATTTTGTCTTTTGGTAAGCCTTCAGCACATATAGATCCAAAGTGTCTTCAGCTGCAGGTCATACCTTCTTGTATATCCTCTTTATTTTCTCAGGGGTGTGTTAAAAATAGCCGAAGTGGCTAGCAGGTTTGAAAATGTACGCAGCTTTCTGAGTGCACTGGCAAATCTTGGGTTCAAGTGTGTGTCAAAGGTAAGTTGTGGGCGTTTACTGCACGGCTTCTGTAATATATTAAGAAGATACTGTTTTCAATGCAAATGACTTTGTCACCTTTCTGTCAGGACACAGAAAACAGCCACTTTTACAACTTTGACTTTGTGAAGACTGTTAACACACCAGAGAAGGTACGGAAGGTTGGGCTGGAGCTGAAGCCATGTGTCTACAAAAAACGATGAGGTGCACAGAAGAGCAACAGGAAAGGTGCTGTCTTCGAACTGGCCAAGTAGAGCTGGTAGAAAAGTTGCTTTGTCAACACTCTATCAGGCAGGCCTTGCCTCCTGAACTGCAGAGAGCATGGCCAGAGGGAGCAGGCGCAGTGTCAGCAGCTGGGTTCTGCTGGAGCTCAGAACCCCACTCACAGTAACTGTTTGCATGCATTTGTATGCGACAGATGTGCAGTTTTGGGCCATCGACAAAACCTCAGGCCTCCTTTGCTCAAAGTTGATACTTTTACAGAAATTTCTGTAAATCGGTCATCAGATTTAAGTGGCTTTAAAGTGGATTATACTGTTTATTATAGTTTTGTATATCTGAAATGAGGGAGTTTGAAATGCTGTTTACACAAGGATGTACTTGTGTACAGTGCTTTCTTTCAAAAAGTGTGCTGTTAAAATCAAAATGACAAAGTTTAGGTCTCTTACAGAATAAACAGTTATTTTTATTGAAGCCATGGTGTTAATGGTGTTTTGAAAGATCTTGTGGATCACCAAAACTGTGTTGTATGATACTTCCAGCAGATCTGTGTTTCAGGGCGCTGTCACGGTTCTGCAATGCAGGATTTGATTGTACGGTACTTGCCTCTGTGGAGTGTCCAGTGGGCAGAGAGCTTATTAGTCTCACTCATTGCAGGGCATGCAGCACAGGATCAAGTATGCTTAACAGGGGCACCTGGGAGGTGATGTTCTTCTCAGTCAGACCCCATTCACCCTCACTGAACACCGCATCCATGTGGAAGGGGCAGCAAGGATGTAGTGGAGTCTAGGGGCAGGCTTTCTGGGCTCTTCACTCTGAACCACAGGATGGGTAGCAGGGAGGGCTCTGGGGAAACTTGAGTGTCCCACAGTGCCCCGTTCAGCTCCAGGCCTCGCAGGTACGCTCCAGTCGGGAGGATAGGTTAGCAATTCTGTCGTGATGAGCACCTGTAGAGGAGGCCACATGTTTTCAGAACATTGGACTTGATTGAGATGATTACTTCCTAGTTGTGTAAGATTACGAAAACTGTGTGTTGTAGTGCAGTGATTCCTTGACCTCACTCTCAGCAACACAAGAATATGTATCAAGGATTTGTGGATTTCAGCTGCTATAGGATACAACATCTACTTTATTTAGAACAGCCAGTTAGACTTAATTGAACAACAGTGAGCAAAAACATGCCACCTCTGGTCTAGGGTGTGAAAATCATTGGATTAACTGATGTGGGGAAAAAATATCAGCGCTAGAGAGACTGTTCACCTGGAAGCCCAAGGTCCAAGTCAAAAAGTGTGTATAATCCCTTGTAAAATAATGTCTTACCGTTATGGGCTTAAATGGAAAACTTCACATAAATCCGAATGAAGGGTAAGCATCACCTGCTAGCTACTTTAGACCCCCTGCTGAGTCGGAGCAACTGCTTTCTATCTGGATGTGAACAAGCAGTAGCAGCTTAGGCCCATGTGTTACTAGGACGGTTTATAAACATCACTATCTAAACATCATTTACACTGATAACTGCAAAAAGAACTGATCACTGGTCTTTCACTTAACGTTTTGTCAAAATGAATTTGTCGTGTGGTTTTTAATATGAAAAATATTCTAACACAAGTACAAGCTGCTGTTTCTATTAATCAGTTAACTAAACTTAAATTGCATCTAATGGTAGTTCAGTTGCCCTGAGTGGGTGGAGATGTGAACAATAAATTTACACGCAAACATACAACGTACAAAATTGAACGATATTTTAAACTCTTACACGGAATTAATATATTATTTTCCGTGCTACATATATCGGACATTTTTTATTTGTGTGTCTTTAACACGTCCAGCAGAGGGCGCCCAAGCACCGGACTTTAAGAGCAGTATTAGGGCAGATGTGAGATACACGACTTCGCCGTATTACAGATCGTTGTTATGTTTACATATGTGGGAGGTTAATTACGTTTTGACACCATTTTTGAAGTTCTCATTATTAAACTACTCTATTAACCAACTGGGAAAGGTTTCCAATGGAAACCAATGGGAAATTTACTAATACTGGCACAGCTGCTTATGACTTAACATGACCATTATTCTACAACTGAAAAATGTTTCCATTTTTCTTTTTGCAGAATGCAGTTTATTTTATTACAGGCTGCACGGGGGGTAGTGTTAGTAATTGATGAGTAACTCACTGTGTGTGTGTGTGTGTGTGTGTGTGAGAGAGATCTTGCTGTAATGTGCTGATGTTCAAAATTTAGGTACCTTGTCTCATGCCCTGTGTTTCCTGGATAGGCTCCAGGCCACTGTGACTGAGCACTGGACAAATGGTTACTGATAATGAATGAACATTTCAGAACAGAAAAAGCAGATATAATTGTGTCCCTTGACTTTTTCCCGCTGTCACTCTAGCTTAATGAATAGCTATTAAGTTAAAGTTGCCTGGACTGAAACCAATTCTAGATAGAAGACTTTGCAGATGGGAACCTGGTCTCTAACATGATACACACATACAGTACACTTGCACAACAAGCATTGTGTGTCGGTTGTTTTCAGTTCTGTTGAGTTTATTTTTACAGAGCGCTCTTCTCACACAGTGGCAGTGCTGAATAAAGATGGGTTGATGGACAGCAGTTACAGTAATAATAGAGTAAGTCAACTGGCAGCTGAGGAGAGGAAAACAAAAAGTTTCCAACTAGAGAGAGAGAGAAAAATAAACCACTGTAGATTCAAGTGCAAATGGCTGCCCACCTGTCCTGGGGTTTCTGGTGTGGAGACAGGGAACCTGTGTTAGGTTTTCTTCAAGTGCCTTTAGTTTTGTTTGGAAAAAGGTAGGAAATCAGAGGTAACAAGAGGATAACCGAGAGCATCACAACTCTCTGTGAAGTGACACCAACATCCTGCTGCTCAACTGAGTCCTTGTTTTGCAGGATGTGGAAACATTCCAGCTGCTGCTGAAATCATTCAGTACTGCAATATCATATTTGTTTACTTTGTTAAAAGTAAAATTACAGATTAGTGCTTAAGGTTATAAGGTGTAGAACTGGATAAAAGAACTGCAGATGAGTGTGGGTGGTATGAGTGACAGAGCAACTGTGTTCTAATTCCATTTGCAAGCCTCTGTCCATGTGCCAAATTAAAGTGAAGCTAGAACAGCAGCAGATGAACATAATGTACATCCCAGATTTTGTAGATGAGTAGACAGAAAGTGCTTCACACAGGTGTCTCATGTACAAGTGAGGAAAAAGGCAGATGAACAAAAACAGGAAGTAATTGTGGTAATCTGTGTTTGTGGATTTTTTCAGATTGTTTGAATTGATTTTTATGACCTTTGTTATTTCTCTGAATGTAGAGGAAAATTAATTTCCTCCTATAAGATGTGGGTGGACCCAATCAAATTGTGTTTCTCTGTATACAGCCACACCAAACTACTTGGTAAGATCTGCAAGACAGGTAGGATTGAAGCCTTCTATTCATGCATAAGGATGAGCAACAGATGTACAAGCTGTACAAACAGACCCCATTCCTCAACCTCACACACACACACACATTCCACTCAGATCCAAATATTTTCTGAATTAAGACATTTATGTCACTGTCAAATTTTAGTATTACCACGCTGTGTTAGTTTTCTGACATTTAGCACTGCATGAGACTTTTTTGGTTACCACATGACAAGGATATGCCAGTGCAAGAAAAAAAAACTCAAAGCCTTAATTTCTTCAAAAAAAAAAAAGAAAAAAATAACCTAGTTCTTTGCTGTGATTTCAAACGGGACCAATTTTTGATCATTTACACCACTACAGAATGGCCAGACAGTTAAAACTCATTTATTTCAATGTACTTAAGTTACCAATAAAAAAATGTAGCTGTAAAGTGCATTTTAGGCATAATTTTATCTTTGCTTCAAGAAAGTTTGGGGTTTGTACTATAGGAATGATTAAATGAGAAAGTTAAATATATGGCTGCTTAACAAACAATGCAAAACACCCTGCATTTGTTTTGGACAGGTTCATGCTGTTAAGCATTTATAGGTATTTACCGAAGCACTTGGTCTCTTGCTCACTGTGCAGCAGGAGTGAGGGTTCACCCTGTAGTGGTTTGGTCACGTGTCTGGGTGCAAAGAAGAAGCCCCAAGTGGTATTTGTGCACACTTGTAAGCAGGCTGCCTTCTTCTGCTGACTAAAATCAGCAACGTTCAGTGGCTTCCCATCTTGTGCATTAAGTTCATCAGATCTCCAACTAGCCAATATAAACCTAAACCATCTAAGGTCCTAAACTTAGTATTACACCATCACAGGATGCACACTCAGTCAGTGGGTTTACTGCATGTGCATCAACCCCTTTGTTTCCATGAAAACCGATTTTAATTAGACTATTTTATTACAGAGGTGACACACTGGGGTCAAATAGTTCTGTAGCTGCTTATTTGGGTTGTTTCCATATCTGTTCTACATTTACGTGCATGCAGCTAATCTAAAATAACTGCAGCTAAAGATGATGCCAGGTCAGTGGAGGGTCTGCGTGTCATTTTGCTGGAGGTGCATCAGTCAGTTTATTAGTCTGACAACAGAATTTGGATTGTAACACTGTGACCTTCAATTCAGGGAACTGTAAATGATTCGCAAGGAAAAGAAAGGATTGCTGAACCGATTATTTGCTGTCCAAAGGAGGCAGCGGATCTACAAGGGGAGTGGGATAATATGAAAATTAAGACAAGCTGAGGGTGATCTCTTTGAAGTCCCTGTTCCATGTCAGCAGAGAGAGTGACATGGTTATGTATTGACGGCTTGCGTTTGATTCTATTGCTGGAAGTGTTTGGGCCAATTGCTGCCATGTTTAGCAATCCAGAAGTCTTCTTTCAGCAACAGGACTGGGGTTGAGAAGTTGGAGAGAGGACTGGAAAGACTGTCTTTGGAGAGATTGGAGGAAGTCCTGGAAAGACTGATGTTACTGTGAGTGATCTGACTCTGGCCTTCTGCCAGAGTTGAGTTCACCCTGAATCGGAAACACAGCAGATCATGGAACATTTACGGATGCTATTAGGCCGTCCTACTTCTGGTGACCCCGTAAGGCTGGCCAAGGAGCATGTTTGTGATTAGTGACACGTGGCACATGTGCACCACTCATTATACCTGTGATAACTGAGTGAGCACCATGGGAAATGTAGTTCATTAGCTGCCTTGTGTAAAACAGCACTGCCGGTGCAACACTCGGGTTTCAATGAGAGACGGGTTCTCATTCACAGCAGTTTAGAGAAAAGCACATTTCCACAAACACGTCATTAGAGTGGAGGAGCATTGTTTGCCCTGAAATGATACTGATCCAGCTTGACTTGGTCATTGGTGATGTTTTGCCAGACTCCAGCAGGGTAATGGGAAGGGACTGAATGATGGAATGTATGCGTATGTATGCATGTTGCATAGATATTAGTGTGAACTTATGTATACATGTACATTACTGATCACGGAGGAGAGGCACCAAAAACACACAATTACGATGCAGTTTCATTTTATTTGAAAAAAAAAAATACATAAAACTTTTCTCAGTATACCTTACTGATAATGCTTGAGGTGTAATAGAAGATAATGTAACCCATAGGTAAAACATAGGACTACATCGATACAGTACATTCAAAAAGGAGGGCTGATTAAAGAGAAACTTTGTGAAAATGGGACTCTGCAATGAAAAATGCTGTGCAATTATTATCTGCAATACGTAATGCTAAAACCTGGAAAGTAAGTTGAATAAATGCTGTACAGACACAAAAATAATAACATGAAGATCAAACTGAGGTGTCAGAATGAAACCATATCTGAATGAAGGCTGGTCTCAGCATTATTGCATGTCACCGTTGAGATTAGCCCATCAACCTTACCAAATGAAATCAAAGATGTAGAACAGAGCAGCAAGTCTTATAACCAACATCATAAATGAATGGTGCAAGCTGTTGCAACTGCTTCCAAGCATGTCACATTTAATACTGCTTGTAAGACATCTCTTAATCCAACCTTAGTAGAACAGAAGCAAATACCACAGTTTGAAGAAATTTAAAAGAAAAAAACCGCTTCCCCAACAACCATAGTTCTCTGCTGTGGCCTCCAAACTTTTAACTGCTAAACGGTCCCCTTCTCAATTTCATGTACCGTATACTGAAGCTGCTCTTTAGGCAGTTCACTGCAAGTGTACACCAGGAGCTCAGTTCCTCAAGGATTGCTGAAGGTTCATACTGGACATGCTCTCACACCGTGGACTTGATGTCCATGACAATGGAGTAGCGAAGGAGCTCAGGGTACTCCTGGTCCTTCTCAATGAGGGCAGCTCCTGGTGCCGACTTCTTCAGCTCCGGAGATCGGTGGTCCGCCATCAGGGATGTGAGGGCTGCCAGTGACTCTCGCTTGTTAGCAGACACCTGTGGGCCAGTGAGTAGCCAAGAAAATTATACAAGATTACAAACAGAGATCAGGAGAGACTGAACTAGAGGGAGCTGTTTGGTGGAAAATACATTATACGCACTGTGCAATTATTACATTTTTTCACAATAGGAATGTATGAAGACGTTAAAGGCAAGAAATCTTCCAATAAAGCAAACCCCTCCCCAGAGTAAATACTTTTATAAAAAACTCACCACAGATGTTGAATTGTCCATTCTATGATTTTTGCTAAAACACAAAAAACAAGAGTAGAATAATTATCTGGAGCAACATGACCTCAAGAGCTGGCGAGTAGTATGTGCTGTGGTTAGTTAAGAAACAGGGGAAATTTCACATGCTGTCACTATGTATGAATGAATGATGGTTTCTTAGTGTGTAGTAAAACAAAACCACTACCCTGCGTTGGTCTTGCAGAATGCACATTTATCTGTTTCTTAGTCTGCAGGAATTTTGGAAGATTTAATGGTGATCTCATTGGCAATGCCTGACGGCAACCTTCTGTCGTGTGAGAGATACAGAGAAAGGAGAGTGATTATAGTTTGTGTGGGTCACTAGCAATAATTCAGCACTAGATTAAAGAAGTCATGTCTTCTGTAATGTCCAGATTGAAGGGTGGTCGCTATGACAACTGCAATCCGAATACTTAATCTGTACTTAAGATTATTGCTGGTGTCCTGAATGTAATGTTTCAGTGTATTCTTAAAAAGCATAACTCTTCGTTAATGTATTTCAGCTACATTAAAACATGAAAGGGCCGGTTTTATAGCCAGCAACTGACCTCTGTAGGAAAACACTGTATTGCTTTTTTGTATGAAGACACCTACAGAGCAGCTCCGACAGCCCCTAACCCTAACCCACAAAACACTGGAAAAAGAAGTCGATGAATGTTTTAGTCAGATATAATTCTGCTGATGTTTTTAAGGGAAAAGAGAGAAAAGCAAGCAAATAAACAAATGCCTTCTGCCGTCACACAGACAATGTTAGCAGTGTGAAATGTTTGCATTTGGGACATTTTGAATCACCTTGGTCAGGTGATCAGTGGAAAGATATGATGCTGCTCAGCCTGTCCCGAAACACCTGTAAAGGTTTCATCCTGCAGTTTGCTGCAGCAAGCCGACATTATGAAGAGGGAGCACCGCAGTACGTGCTGATGTGAGCCGCAAAACTTCCTGTTTATGAATAATGAAGCGCCACATTGGTCACCGGGGGGGGGGTAAGGATCACTGCTTCCTGTTTGTCGGAGCAGCTCTCTCTTGCGGTCTCTGTCAACCTGCTACCTGCAACTGTATGCAGCCCGGCTGCGTTTCTCACCAGAAAATGCAGAGACACACGGCGAGGATCAACATGATCGCCGCCGCCGTGGAGAAGCAGATCAAGATGATGGTCCCTGAAATTGCAATGATACATATTAAAAGCTCAAAGAAATGCAATGTACCGAACGTGGAAAATGCCGTAGGAATTTTAGGGGTGACAGATCTGATTTTCACAAACAAAATTGAGCACTTATCAGTGGCTTCATGGCATGTTTCTGAACCTGATGTTTGCAAACAGCTCCGAAATCCAACCCTAAACTGAGATCTACAGTTCAAACGGGCACTCACAGAGCTCCTGGTCCTTGTCAGCCACCTCCACCAGGAAATGCAGGGTTGTGTGATGGTGGTAGAAGGACGCGTGGCAGGTGTACAGTCCGGCGTCTCGCTCGGACACCAGGAACGGGAACACCAGAGCCACTCCTTCAGTACTCGCTACTGAGCCATCGCTCCTGTTTTGAAGAGGAGGGGCAGTTAGGCAGCTGACTGGAAAACCACCACAGACATTACTACTTTGTTTCTATTTCACACTTTATGCTCAAATCACATTGCTTCGGTACTTATTTATAATACATATCTGTAAACCACAATGTCTGCACCTTATTCTAAGGATCTTCCTCTATATATTGTGATGAACTGAATGTGAATTACCGCTACCTCGGAGATTACTGCAGGCGTTGTCTTATTTGGATTTATTTTCATGTCTGTATGTGAATAATAACATCATGCACGATCTGCATGTGCCGTGTGGGGTAGCGCAGGCCAATTTCTGACATGTTACACCTGAACCTGGGCAAATCATATTTTGTTTCTGCTGTACACCTTCGTATAATGAAATGACAAAAGAACTTAATGGAAATGGAAGATCACCAACCTAGAGGTGGCCAGTTCCAGTCCTATCTGTCATTTTTTTCCTGTTTGTCACATAACTGCATATTATAATACTTTTTGAAATGACATTAAACAGAACAAATATGAGATGACAGCTGGGGCAAATGAAAATCGGCGCAACCTGCGACTCTTAAAAATGAGGGAATTTCACCCAAACCCTATCCTTTGTAAAGTGTGGCTGTCAGCAGACACATCACTCTGACCATGGTAAAATCAGAGAGGCAAACACCTTTGTTCTGTTCTTTAAGTGACAACACAACCTGCAGTTATTGGTAGAGGCTGCTTGGCTCTGCTGTGATTTATGTAGTTTGCTGACCATTTATTTACTTTTTGTCTGATTTTTGCAGTTCAGAGGCACTAAAACTTTCACTCTATTTATTCGTGGGCATTGAAGCTACAGGCGACCAATAAGAGGACTTCTGCAAGTTAAGTGAACAGAACATGTCAGACAGGGTGGAGCTTTGCAAAATAAAAAGCAAAAGATACTAATGTAGCTGATTAAAGCATAGAAAGCACTGTGGGAGAGACAGAAATGACCTTGATAGAAATCGAAAGAAAGAGGAATGTTAATGATAGTGCTCCTTTAATGACACGATAGTGGTTTTTAATTAGTCAAAGTATCAAAACAATGTTAGTGAGAAGAAAGTGATAATGATGAAGAGAGTGTATTGGCAGTGCTCGTGAGAACCAAAGTGTGTTAATGGGAACATGGTACTGGCATCAGCATAATGATAGTGTTTGCAGAGTGGTGCCAATGACAATAAATGTTTTATATTTTTTTAGGTCAACCGTGATCCCTTTGTCTTAATATGAAACGTTGGGTGCTGATAGACCAGGATTGTATTAATAGAGTGGATGAATGATAAGGACTGTGGAGGTGTTCAGAAGCATGGAGGCACTGAAGTGCTTAGGAGAGCAGTGATGGGGTAATAAGAGCAATGCATCGGTTTAGTCAGCAGCCATCATGATGGGTACCATTCATACTTTAAAATTCTGGGAAAAAAAATCACGTGCATGCAGACACACCTAAAGCAAGAAAAGTTGAACTCTGGATTCTTGCTGTAAACTTTGAGCTGGACCCTCTGGTTGCGGACATGTGGCTGCAGGGTCACCCTTTGCACCAGATCCCTCCTCGAGGCCATGGTGGCACTCAGCAATGCAAGGGAGATGTCTATCAAAAACAACAAAGGTCACTTAACAGGAAAAAACAGCAAACCCATCGCTTGAAAAAGAAAACAGTTGTATTTCTGTGGTTTTGGTGTGGTTTACATTCTGCAGTGTTGCAAGGTGTTAACTGGGTGGGCAGAAATGCAAAAGACACAAATGTACGTAAACACACTCACACGCACACTCACAAATGCAGACGAATGCATATGGAAACACTGTCCAGTGAGTCGTGCGTCACTGGACATGTCTTTTCTCATTACGTACAAAGGAATGAAACTACATGGTAAATTCAGGGTAAACCGTGGATTAAAAATCTTTGATGTTTCCCTGTGGTCAGCAGAAAACATCTCGACAGCACCTCACATGGACAAACTGACTGTGATAACCTCAGTGAAAAGTGCTGTTGAAGTATCATCAGATCAGAAACTTCTGCTATATTTAAAAAAAAAACCACCAAAAACAACGTGGCAGTAAAACTCTTGTTGCGTTGCAGCTTCACCACATACTGACACAGTGTCTAGGAAGAGTGTGTAGTGAGAGTGCACAGTATGAGTGTACGGTGGCAGATCTGACCACACCATGCACCACATACTGCACCAAACACCTTTCTGGACTTACTGTATCGAGGAATGTGAACTGTCTTCTCAGCGCTGATATGCTCATTCTGGATCCGGCAGGTGAGGTTCTGCTCCTCGTGCAGGTACAGCGGAAACTCATAGGCAGTTGACAAAATGAGACCGCCTTCAGTCCTCGAGCACACTGCTGTCCGGCCTGTGTTGTTCTCAGGAAGGACCCAGGAGAGATTGAACTTGTCCGTGTGCCAAGTAGACTCACAAACTGCCAGCCACAAGGAGGAGCCCTGCTGTGTCCTAATGGAGACCACTGGGGCTGGGGGTTCTAAGGAAAGGGTGGAGACAAAAAGAGAGTGACAACAACAGAAGTAGACAGAAGAAGGGAGTGAGAAAGGGGATTAAGGTAAGATGTCACTCTACTGACAGGGTGACAGAAAAAGCTGTAACCTAAATCTTACTGCTAACCGTAACCCTCATCGATGGGATACCATTTGTCTTAAGGATTTGCGATGCAAGGCCTGAGAAATAGGTTGTGAAACATACCCACAGCTGGGATCAGGATGTCCTTCATCACCTCCTTCTCCAAAGCCTGGTGGGTCACAACACAGGTCACTACCCTTCTGAAAAAGGAAAAAAAGGGCAGCCGGGCCACACTGTGCACAGTTATGGATTCATCTCCATTGGTCCAGTTAGTGGTTGTGACATTGACAAGATGGCAGGTGTTATTGAAACCGTGGTCACCCTGGACAGTCCACTTGATGACTGGTGCTGGTTTGGCGCTCTCTGCTCTGCACTCTACCTCAGTGTACTCTACCCCATTCTCCCACGTGGTAGTGGACTGCAGCCTGACATCTGGGCCAACTGTCAGGAGACACATCCTGGAGGTCAGGCAGCACCAGACCCCGTCAATAATTCTGTCAGCAAGTGGCAATGGGTGAACCCGAAGCACCAAGGAGTAGAAACTGACTTTACATTTTAATCTACCATGGCATTGAAATTTCATAGTGACAATTTGGTAGTGAAAGAATATTCTCTAGCTTTGGGGTTGCACACTGTGCTCTATATATGCTTATTTCTAGTTGCTTTAATCACATTTCTGCAACATTTCTGAATTATCTGATATTTCTCCATGTATTTCAAGAAAGACTGGTCAACAACACACTGTACGGATGCTGTGGAGAATGTTAAGAAGTGGACAAATGATGGTCAATCAGGTAAATTGGCTGGAGACAACTAGCAGGTATCATTATGTTGTATTTGTTGCAAGTTCCTCCAAAGTTATGACGTATTATTATGCAAAAAATTCTGATTATTTTGCATTCTTTTCAGTGCTGTCCATTTTCATAGGAAAAGGTTCTGCTTGTATTCATACGGCATTTTTGCTATGCCAGCACTAATATCCCTTTATATATTGTTTTATTTTGTGTAGAACACAAGTTCTAGCAGTTTGTTATTCGCTTCAATACTAAATTACACATTTTCATGCAGCGGTGCAAAGCTTGTCTGACTCATCACACATCCACTATGAACCTCCATGAATTGAGATTAAGGCAACTCTATTTATTCTACATCACCAGCCAGCTACATAATTTCAGCATACCGCGTTAACTGTACCAGTGGTGTAAGGATAGCTGTAAATCTGATGTTTGAACGTATGGTCCAGCTTGTGGCCCCCACTCACAGCATGCTGGAAGCGTGAACCTTCGGATCTCCTCCCTGGGTAGTGCCGGGTGCTGCACAACACACTCCACCTGGTACTCCAGTGGCAAGCAGATGGGCAGGAGCAGAATACTGCTGACACAGTGTGTTTCATTCTGGAACGTGTCGTTGGCTAGGACTCTTTCAGGCATACCCTCAGGAAGGGACCAGGACACATTAGCTGTGGGGATGGCACCCATGGCAGAACACTGGAGGGTTCTGAGTTCTGATTCTTCCCAGGTGTGTGTCGTGATGATGGGAGGAACGAATGCTGCAGAGATGAGGGGGAGAATGGTAATTTCGCTAGAGAGCAAGTTGACAAAAAATTAAAAAGGTTAACCAGGAGCATTATACGAAAAGGAAATGCTTTCAATACAAAGCTCTTTACTACTCCCCCACATTAGAAGCCACAGGGTGGGGTTACTCTACCTTGTAGCAGCTCTTCAGGGACAACCTGCACCTCCAGCTGCACCAACACCTTGTGGTGATAGTAGGAGGCCTGACACTCATATTGTCCAGCGTGATGTAGCTCCACAGGGCCACCTATCCACAGTGAGCCATTAATCACAGTCGTATCTGTGGGAAGTGGCCCATGTTCCCTAAGCAAAACACAAAAAGCCCTGTTAGGTAGACAAGTCTCAGGGTAAAGAAACAAAAATAGTGTGTGGTTTACCTATAGCTACTCTTTTCTATTTATCCATCTATCTTTCTATCTATCTACCTGCCCTTGGTAGGCTAAGTATCAGGCTACACAGACAACACGGTATCATTAACCATTGGAAAGGCTGCACAGTTTACAAGGGCTGGGCCTCTGCAACCGACATCCAGTAACTGATCATCACGTGAGAAGCAGCTGTGAGATGCGAACAGGAAGCACATTCTGAGGTTTGAAGGCACAACTTTGATGAGGATGTTGATCAGCTGAGTATGATGTTCTAATTTTTTCTCCATCAGATTTTTGAACTTCAAGCATTACATGCAGGTCAGATTTACCTCTCTAAATTTATGCAAACCCCCGCGACTTTCTGACTCAGTGACTGTATAAAAGACACAAGATAGTCTATTATTATTTAAACCCCACACTGGTTAACACAGATGTTCGCAATATGCTTTGAGTCACTAGTGTAAGTTGTTCTTTATTGTGCTTTTATTATGTAAACAGCTGAAGAAAATATCTTAGTGAAACGACTATTCTTAGGTAAAAAAAAATGGGTTAATGGATGAAATCTGCCACTAAAATTGATGAAAATACCATAACAAAAGATTTTTTTTTATTTATGAGAATGATAATACCAACATATTTTATAATATATTCAACAGTTATTATTTCTGGCTTGTGAAACACATTAAATTTAAAAAGGAACAGATTTCGCACCTAGGCCTTCAGCAGCTTGTACAGATATTAATGAAACCTAAATGAAGAGGGGACATACAATGTCAGGTGACAATTTATATAAAAAGGAAAAAAAGAGTGGAAATTGAAGAATATTCATTGTTGGAAGTATGCTGAACGTGTAATGAGCAAAAAAATGATGTTATACTAAACAATAAACACCTTGTATGAAAATACAGGCACATTGGCTGCTCATGCTATTATTATTTGAGCTAAAGATACTGAAGTGTGAGTGCATTATAAAGTAAATGGAATGTTAAGCTAAATCATTAATGTTTTGCATGTGAACTTTAGGGTGAGTAGCAGTCCTTACTTGGTGCAAGTGACCTGGTAGCGGGGTACATGTCCTGCCACTTGAAGCTGGATGGTCACATTTCTCTGGCCTTCATCCACAAGCACTTCCCCTGTAGTCGAAGTTCTCGGGCTCAGCGCCTGCATGGTGGAAAGTCCTGGGCGAAGAGAATATGTAAAGAAGGTTCAGTGATATTAGATTGACTAAGGAGAAGAATAGAAGTGAGGGGTTGGGGTTGGATACGGCTTGGTCCCACAACTCACGGTAAGTGGGTAGTGTGGAGGTCCTTCTCTGCTCATGTGGAAACTTAGGGTGATCAATGATGCAAGTGATGTTCAAGCCCTCATGCAAATGCGCAGGGAAGCGGAGCGTACTGGTGACCAGCTCTGTCTCATTGTGCACATCTCTTTCTTGCTGCACATTAGCTGAGGGGTTCACTGTCCTGGATGCGTCTGCAGGCAGAGACCAGGAGAGTTTTGGGGCAGGTCGGCCTCCCACGGCCCTGCAGGTGACTTTGTGAAAATCCTCTCCTTCCTCTTGAACCAAAGTTGTTTCCATGGTCAGAACAGGGGCAACTGCAATTACACGATTCCAGAACATAAACACGTTTGTAGCTGACAGTCAGCAGAACGGATTTGTGGGTAGTCAGCAAGTACCAAGTGGTAAGGTCACATGATCGCTTTGCACTCTGGGGTGCAGATTTTACCAGTTGATAAGCAGATGTTCAGGAATTCACTGACATATGTCAAGCAATAAGACCTTCAGAGGAACATACATACTGAGCTGATCGACATGCACCTCTTGGCCTTGACATGCACTTTCATGTTGTTAAACACTAGAATTCCAAAGAAGGGAGAGAAGCCACTCAGATGTGGACCCCCCCAGGGGTTTATTATCTCATTTCCTTCATCTGGTAGTTTTGTTGTTTCCTTCCCTCAGTTCTCAGACAGGTTATTTCAGTGTAATTCATTACCAAGTTTATCTCTGCAATGCTAGCTGTGCTTTATCACTCTGAAATGACTCTTACTTGAAATATGTACTGAAATGTTAAAGGATTTTTTTTTATTTCTGTGCTGGATTGATTGCTTTGTTTGCAAAGCATAAACCCTGTATCTGGAAGTTACATTGAACAAACACATCAGCTAAGCAAACAAACCAATCATACATACAGCAATAGTTAAAGGCCTGGACATCTGGTCAAACAGTCCCCAGGTGAGACTTTGAAAAGTGAGCGCTTGTCTTGACCCAACCTCACCTAAGCTGAACTGTTCCCATGAAAAATGCACATGAACTCAATGGTCCTGGCTGGGGAAAGAGAGCAGATGTACGCACATGCGTGAGAAAGACAGACAGAGAGCGACAGACAGCTTGTTTTGTGCAGCTTTGCCTGTGGTTGCACAGCTGGATATGCTGATGGTTTGACACAGGAAGCACGGTCAGCACAGAGACGCACGCAGCACCTGCGGTCCCTGGGGAACAGGTGAGCAGACAGGAAGCAGGATGGAGAGGGAGCAGACTTGTTCGCACATTTGTTTACGCTTCTCCGAGACGACTTCACATTCAGTCTTATTCTTTTATACCTCTTAAAGCACCTCCCATGAAACTTAAACTTTAGGAAAGTGTACTTTACATTTTTGGTTTGTAGCCCACGGAGGGGTTCACAACTGCTGTTTGCTGAGGTTGCTGAACCCCCTTAGTGGGACACCTTTGGACAAAAGAGAGGGATGTGGGGTGATGGTGGGTTGCTGACAGGATGATTTAGGCAGGGGTTTGGTCACCCACTTGCCTCCTGAAACTGTATTTTCAAAAAGTCCAACAAACAAAAGCTTCATTATACAGCTTACCAAAGTATTGCACTTCCACTCTCACTTGAGTAGGTGTAGTCAGGGCCCTGTGACTGACAGCACAGGTGACATAGCCCTCATCCAGGACGTGGGTGGCAAAGCGGAGGACACTGGTCTGATTGAAGGTGCCATTATGGCTCTGGAGCGATGTGTTAGTGACGGAGAAAGCTGCCCCGTTGGCCCGGATGCCATTCACCAGCCAGATAAGCTCAGCTTCTGGTCTCCCAGCAGTGGTAGAGCAGGTGACAATCTGGTAGTGAAGTCCATTCACCTTGCCCTCCTGCACCCGAGTGTGAACTGAGGGTAGAGCTTCACAGAGGGTCACAAAGAGGGGGTAGTTTCAGAACTCGTGTGGATTTATACTTACTTTTTTTTATATGGTGAAAAGGTGAAATGAACATACTGAATGACTGAGATGATCAGGTAGAGCATTTTATGCAGTGGCCAAGAAAAAAACTGGGTCTTGCTACACTTCTATATATTGTAGTAATTTTTCCTTGAAACATGCAGTTATTAAAGAACAATTTAAAATATGTTATTAATATATTTTAAAATGTTAAATATGCAATATAAAAATAGAATGAGGTGAAAAATAACATGAAATAGAATTTCTATAAATTTTATAATGATATGACAATGGTAATAATAATAATACAGAATAAAATTTTAAAAAGCCTTTTTATCTATGAATTTTACTTCATGATCTATATGTGAGAGGGAAAGCACCTCAGTACCCATCAGCTGCCTTATTCAAGCTTACCCATGATCCTGAGTGTCACTTTTCCTTCTATTGTTTCTGATCCTGTGAAGAAGCTGCATTTGTATTCCTGCTCATCCTCTTTGCTGGCGACATTCATGGTCACAGTGAGGTTGCTGGAGGAAGCTGGGACCCCAAATCTTTTGTCATTGATGGTGACCTTCTCCATCATGTACCCAACAAGCTGTTTCCACTTTCCATTGGCCTGTTCCAGGGACCAGGAGGAAATTAGGATGTCAGACTGGCCTACATACTGACACCGAAGGACCACTTCCTCCCCTAGAACTGCCCACACATTCTTTTCCATCTCAACATCAGAGCTGTCAGCTGTGAAGAACAAGACAAAGACCCAAATATATCAGAGGATCAAAGGATCAACTGTGTTATGGTGCAAGCAAATGTCATGCACCTGATTTTCCATCAATTCAAGTGACACATTTAGAGCCAAAATCAGCACCAACAGACCAGAATCACATGGATTAAAGCAAAGGATGAAAATTCATTCTCTCATATATTTACAGGTACAAGCTTCATATACTTATACATTTTTGCAAAGGTATCCTAAATCCTCTTTTTCCAGGCAAATGAGAAATAAAGTATTGAGGGTCTAATCTTACTCATCCACTATGTTTGTCTCAGTAACAGGTTAGTTCCCAGAATACAACAAACTGCCTTGCAGCTTTCAGTTTTTGTTGCTACCGCTCTTTTATGGTACATTCAAAAGGTTTTCGAGGATGTCCTGCTAACTTCAAAGACAAAGCAGATATTTTTAATGCATTTCAAGACCTCTACATGTTTCCTCCTTTTCCACCCCACCAATATCCCTTCCACACCCCACAACTGACCAGTGTCCTGTCCCATGAACCTCTAACCTCAACTTCATCTGTCCTGCATCTCAGCATCAGGTGCCATGCAGACAGTGACTTAGACCTGACAACAGTATATTCTTGCCTCATACAGATAAGTGAGAAGGAAGGAAGATAGACTTTTGGTACCCAATTTAAAAAAAGGCAATACATATAAATCTAAACTAACATACATGCTACTGTGTAATTTGCTATTTAAAAATCAGAATTTTCATTTATTTTCAGAATTGTCTTATATTCTCTAAATATGTTCTGCATTACACTTATATGTCAACTTCCACTGTGTCAATTTGTCAATTTCAAAAATGATTGGTAAAGCACAAATGCGCCCCCAAAACCAGTTTAAAATATAAATTAGCTCAATACATGACAGAGGTTCAATGCTACACACAAGGTCTGACTTATGAAACTGGAATTAATCAGCTTTATTGTCAAAATCTGTGAAAAAGAATCTGCATATAGACAAAAGTGCATCAATTCAGCCACAAGGCTGGTATCCATGGATAAAAATAACTTTGTGTTACATATGCATGATTTCACTCAGTGGTCAATATGTTTAAAAACTAGGATCAATATAAACCATATGTTTAAAGGACTTACCCAGCACATTTACACACACTAAGCCCAGGAGCAAAAGAGTTGAACCACCCATTTTCTCAGTGAGCAGGAGGATCGAGATGAGTGTGTTTTTAAGTGTGTGTGCATCTGTTCTGAGATCAGTGTCTGTTAATTCAACATCACCTAAACCCTAACCCCCCGCCCTACCCCCGCCCAAATAAACCTTCAGCATCTGTGAGGGTCGTCACAGGAACTCCTCAACACTCTTTGTAGCTGTTCAACAGCAATACTCACCAGTGACTATATATGGGTGTGTGTCTATTACTTTTTTATTATTGTGTCTGCAAGTTCACACACTGTGTTTTTCACTTCTCCATAGTACTGACAGCTGGTCTGCAACTGAGAAAGGAGGTTCACAGTGAGTCTTCGCAGTGAGTGTTTTTCTCACCTGAGTGGTGTTTCACACGTATGTTGGCTGGGTAGTTGAAAAAAAACTGGCTGCTGCAATTCAGCACATAACTTGTTCCATTTATTTCAATCTGCTATGCCAATTAAAAGTATATAGTTTGCATTTGCTGCCCAAATTCATAATTCATCTGTCCAGAATGTGTTCCATTCTCCAGATTTCATGCTAAACAAGTTCATATGCAGTTCTGTTGTATTCTTTTTTAATACATGTTAAGTGTGCAATGGTATATGAGGCACACATTTTATCCAAAGGTGATAAAGGTCATAAGGTCATACTTAATCCTTTGTTTGGGTTTCCAGTAGGTTTTTGGGGTGTTTCTGTGCTCCTGGCTGTTATGTGAACTAGTGTTTTAACTGGCTTTTTCTACCTCTGCCATTCCAATGTTTCCCTATAAATGTTATAAATGTTTCCACTCTTGATTTTATAGCACTCAAAATGAGCTGTTCTTGCTGCTACCTCTGGTCATTCCCTACATCTGAAGGGCTTTCTTTGGCTACTGGCTAATATTTCAATGATCTATTCCCAGCTCCGGCACTGCTCATTATTTCAGCACTTTGTTAACTTTTATTCCCACCACCACTGCAATCCTGCTTATTTGACACTGGTTCATTGCTGCTCTGGAACAACATTATTGGCTTTTTTTCTTCCTGCCTTTATCAGCAGTGATTTCTTAAAAGAACTCCTTAAAAGTAAGAAAAATGTTTCTCTGGCCCAAAGCTCCAGCAACATGGCGCATTAGTGACTTTTGCTTTTGAGGGGCTTTATCATTTATTCTGAAAAAATGTGGATATTTTAATTTAAGGCACCATCCAAGGGGATAAACTAAAGTTGGTCGACCTTTTAATGTAAAAAATAGATAGTTTAACCTGAATTTTCTATTCAGGGAACCAAATACTGTGTTCTGTGCATCATCTTCTGGGTTCCTTAGGGACCACCTCTGTGTTATCAGGTGTGTATGACCCCAGGAAAAGTTCATGCTCCACTAAGTCTCAGTGGAGGTTATTCACTCTCTTTGTTTTTCATAATCTTTCTCACACTCTGTTGATGTGACATGCTGAAGGTCTTGGTTCTTTCCATGGCTGGCAGTTACACAGATAACCGATAACTAGCAGCGAAGAATGAAAGATGCACAAGGCAGCGAAGGTGCCGAGTCATGAAGTGTGACCAACTCAGGTAGTGAGCAGGCAGAGAAAGATGCCACCCTGAGTCATTCAGAGATGTGCAGGAAAGCAGTTTCACCACAGTGCCAAAAAGCCGTTTGAGGTTTCCCTGCCTGTACTTCTCTGCTTCCCCAATGCAAATATACCCCCTGAAACTGCATCAGTCACCCGAAAAAAAGGCATAACATGAACAGTATTGAATAAATTTAAGAATAAGCCAAAATGCAGACACAGCCCAGTTTACTTTACTTTGTATGGTTGCCCCTTTTTGTTTCTAAATATATTTTCCTCTTGCAGATTTATTTGTTTGTATCTGAAACGATTTGCAGTGTCAACAGTTGTCAATGAAAGTTTTGTAGTAGTAGAGGGACAATTCTGATAATAGCACCACAGGGGACACACAGCACTTTCAGAGCAAAACAGGATGAATGTAGATCTATTGAGTTGACTCATTGCTCGCTGCTGCTTCCTCCAAAGTCTGTCAATGATCATTGATTACAACTCTGAAGCGGAGGTTGTGAAGACAGGATGGTGAGAAAGTGCACACTCAAAAGAAATGTCATCCGTTACTTTGCTCCATTCAGGGTCACATGCGATAAATGCGGCAAAACCACATTAACCTTAATGTAACCGTTATACTGGGATCCACGAGAAGGTCTTCTCCACTGAGATTTAGCAAATGAATCAGATGTATACGTGACCTCGAAAAAGCATTTCTTTGACCAGAAATGCTTTTTTTTTTTTTTTGCTTGCCTCTTTGAAGCTATTTAGCCACCAACAGTCACCAGTACAGGAAAGCAGTGCAGCCCAGCTTTGATTTTGGAAGCTAGCTGATGGCTGAACATCTCACACAAAACAGGTCCTTTGTAAAATACATTTGAAATGGCAAGGAGAGTGAGCCCTCAGTTTCCTTTTGTTGCATTGCAGGAAAAGACCCCTCCTAAGGCAAAGAGGTAAAAAAGGTAAATTCAGATGCCGCTAACAATTATGCCGTGGGTTAAATTATTCACGTATTGGGAAAAGGGGGCCGGGGAACAACTGACTGCATTTAAAAGGTACAGTAACAGTAGAACTGCGTTCAAGGGCTGATGGGGGAAAGAGGTGTGATCACTGAGACTCATCAAGACACAGCAATAATATTTCAGTCCCTTAAACCTTACAGTATCTACCTGCTCAAAACATGTCAATCTACTTGTTGGAATTTTAGTTTTCATCCCCTTTCGTATTATGCTGGTTTGCTGTTTCACCTTTTATTGTTAAAGGCTAAAGATGTTGCTTATTCAAGCCAGCCCAGCCTGGCATTCTTCTGTCATGGGGAAATAATTCTCTGGCACCTGCGGGAGATATTTAAGTGGAACCTGGCAGAACTCTGAAAATGAGTTAGAATTTGTGAGAATTTTTGAAAATTAAACGGAATATGCACAAGAAACTAAGCTAGGCTTTGCTTTGTATGGAGGCCAGCTGAGTGCTTATTATTTGGTGAATTTAACCCTTTATTCATTAAAGACCCCATTTTGAATGGGTCTCTTTTTTTATTTGGCTTTTTTTATTCTCCAATAAATAAATGATTTATAAGTCAAGGAACTGGAGTGGGAAAGAAATCCTTACTCTCATTACCACTGTAGGTCACATCTATTGTGCCTAGAGAGCTGCAGTTTAATAGTGTCGAGGAGTGGCAGACAGCCAGAACGGCTACCAGAGGATAGTCAGTGTGCCAAGTGTTAGCATGAGCCTATTTAAATAATCTTTGAGTACTACCCAGGCTGCATCTTTGGGCTGCATGCTTGTCGCTGCTGATGACAAAACACCCCGGAGAGAAATGCTGACTTGGGTTCGCGGTGGGGGAAAAAAAAAATTCATTTTTTTAGACGTTGAAAAATTCCCCAAACATGTCCCAAATGACTATGAGCACTGCTCTCGTTTATCACCATTTTTCACAGTTGTGTATTTGTAATAAGATTTGTTTTTTTTTCACTGAGTCATTTAGAGGACAATATCGAGGCTCATACAGGAAAATATTCAACAAATCATTATATGTAACTGTTGCACATGTGGTCCGACATGGGGGGAAGAGGGGGCAGGACCGCCCAAATACACCAGAAATCTTAGCATTTACTATTTAAACTTCTGCCAAAATTTAACATTTATTTGTAACTTTACATTTGTACATTCAGTTGACACTTTTCTCCAAAACAGTTTATAATGATTTACACAATTTAACAGCTGGGTAATTTTCTCTTGAGGAATTTGGGATAAGTGCTTTTCTCAAGGGGCCTACAACAAGAGCTGTGTAGTTGGAGAGGAAGAGAGACGCGCCAAAATATGATAATCTGATGTTAGTTTGCTGAGCCATCACGTCTGGGCACTCAGGCTCTGCCGCAACCCTGCACCACCTGCCATGATGCTGTTCCAGGTTTGCTTTTTTTCACCCCCTTCACGTCAAAGGTACATTTTTTATATCTGGTGAGAAACACGCATATGATTAACAAATACACCACCTGTCCCCACAAACCCCTGTGTGACTGTTTTCACAAGTTCCAAACTAATCGTAACGTCCCCGGCTGTAAGCTATGTAGAGTGCTGTCTCCTCCCTCATCCTGTCCTCCGACCACACGGCCTTCTTCCACGTCATGGACTAAAGCATCTATTAGCTGACTGTTGGTCGCTTTTGTACAACCAGGGCTGCACTGATACAATAGAGCACGGATGCATAATGCAATGTTGGAAACATTCTTTCGCAAGCACCACATGAAAGGAATTTCATGTCTGTTTATTGTTGCCAGCAACCACATTCACCAGGACTCTCCAAACATATTCCACAAATAATCTCTTCTCAGTCTGAGAGCAAACTGATTTCCACACAAACTGGAGCTTTCCGGTGTTTTTGACTCCTCTCGCAAAGAAATAAACGCTAAGTTATTACAATGCAAGAAACGCTCGATGTCGACAGAATGATTTGTTGTGTAAACCGTGTACTTTAACAGAATGACAGGCTCCTGGGTCAAGTCAGGAAAATGCCATACTTGACACAACTATTCTAAACAAACAGGAAAACAGGATAATGCCATTTGGGGATAACATCACGAAGGTCGTGGCATGGTGCTGAGCTGCAGGACCTGCTGATAAAAGGGGCTGGTAGTCCTGCAGAAATAACAAGTACCATTACTTCATTTTACATCAAGATGATAATACAGCATATACAGTATCTGGAGCAGAGCAGATTCTAAGAAATTACAATTCCTCAAGGGGTTCTCAGAAGAAAAACTTTCCGCTTTTGATGACAGGAACATGTCTTAATTCTGCACAGCTCAGACATGTCGTCTGTGATGACGACGGTATATTACAATCAGGTGTTATGGGAAGTTTGTTCTTATTAACATGACTGATATCCTTTCTGAACATCCTTCCATGCCCGCTGACACTAGAACCTCCTGAGTCACCCAGAACTAGCACCTCCGTCGTTTCTTCGCTGTTCTGGATTCTTCACCTCCATGTCAGGACTGGTGCCGTTTGCATTACGGGTGACCCTGCAATATGTTGTAGCTCTCCACTCACCTTTTCTCACAGCCACAGAGTTGCACTACTTTTCTGCTCCTAGTGCCACTTTTTCATGAAGCCATTTGCACAAATCACTTGGAAGCCCTGTGTGGCTCATGGTTTCACACTGTACAAACATTTTATTGCTTTTGTACCCTACAGGCTCTCACTTTTGCACAGAAGAGTTTTTAAATAATTACCTAAATTATGTCATGTTTTTGAAATCTGGATGTCTCCTGAGCATCTTCAAAGGCTTCCACAAAGATGTGAATGTGGAAATATTTGGGTGTTAAAGGAAAAAATGCAGCGGCTCCCCTAGAGGACAGACTTGCTCTCCAGAACAAATGCCATTCTCATGCATTAAATTCAGCTGTAAAATAAACACTTCTGGGCCCTTTGAATGAGCAGCCTCTGGAATGGGTACTTCATCTCAGTACTCCCAATTAAAATCTAATCTGAGGTCTTTGTGGGTGCAGAACAGTATATCACGCTTAGAGAGAAGTCCTCGCAAAGGAAGGGAACACATTTATCAATATTTCGACGCCACATAAAATCTGCTAGCCTCATAAAATAGCACCATCAGCTATGCACAATGCTGTCTAGGATTCGATAATGAAGAAACCAGCTCAAAGTCCCTGGCCCAGCACCAGCCTTTCCCTTGACTGGACCGAGACAGGACTTTGGTGTCAGATTGCCAGCTTCATCTATCGGGTGGGACATGAAGGTCCAAAAGGTCATCAGGGAACTTGTTACTCTGGGGGCCCACTGCTCTGGATTTGCAGCTCCCATTTTTCTTCATGTTCTGACAATTGACAGTGCAACTTGACCTTTATGTGTGTGTTGCAGCTGTGTGTCTTTGGGGGGCAGGTGACATCATTGCTGAGGAGATGGGCCAGCTTGACCCTAATTGGTCCCAGAGCACAGTCACTATGTACTGCAATGCAGTGCCAATTCTCAGGCCCCAACTGATCCCACACCTGACAGCTGCAGCTACTATGAGCTATTGTCTACGGTGATCGGACCTGGAGCACATAATTGTTGTCGACAAAACATCTTGATGTCTGAGACGTACCTTATTATAACTTGCAGCAATAAATAAAAGGGTAATTTCAGGAATGTGTTTTTTTCACAGTGGCAGCTATAACGGATCATCAGGGACCTACATTACATATGCTGATCCACAGTGACAAGGAGAAATGTTCCTCTGCACTCCTGCTGGCTTCAGCCTGACCTTTGACCTCTAATGAATGTTCCATTTTCACTTGCTCTGAAACAGCAAACTGAAACAAACACACATGCACCCACAGACACACACACACACCTGGAGACCTCTGTGCGAGCAATGCTTTGAATGTATGTCACAAACGTTTAGTTAAGTTACAAAGGCATCACTCCACAAATACTTGCTGCTCACTTTTCTGAAACCAGATGAACATGATGCTCTCTAATGTCACACCATACGACAACGCACAGAGAGAAAATCAGACAGTGTTAAGACCCATGAAAAGATTCTATCCATGGATTCTATGCCAGGATGCAAACATGGATTTATTATGACTGCATGTAACTGAAGTGGTACCTGCAATACACACCCATAAAAAATCTGTTCATGGGAGAAAATGCACTGTGTGGAAATGTGACCTGCTGGAATCAAGTGTGTGCATGAAGCAAACAATCCACCCATGTTACTGGGGAGACCTACTGTTTTTTTAAATTTAATTTTATAATTCAGTAAATCCAGCATAATTTTGAAATTATCATAGCCATTGCAATAACTATTGAAATAGCAGTATAATAATTCCATCTATCCATTATTGTTAACCACTTAATCCTGGGCCAGGGTTGCAGGGGTTCAGAGCCTGTCCCAGAATCACTGTGTGCTAGGATATACAAAAGATAGCCTGGGTGGGATGCCACACCACTGCAAAGTAGTTTAATAATATTAATATTAAATAATTTTGAAATAGCCATTAAAAGAGCAATATGGGCAAATAAAGCCCAAGAATTGTCACATTATTTAATAATAGGAGAGAACTGGGTCACAACAGTGTAAGGAGAATAAGTATAGTAGGAAATCACAGCTGGACATCTGTGGTCAGTGGATTGTCATTCTGTACTAAAAGACAATTTCGTATCTTTTAAAGATGTCTAGCTTGATGCTCCGTCATGCCACCTTCCTGTACCTTTCTAAGTATCGCTTCTTGGTGCCTTTTGGCTCAGAAGGGTGGTACTTTTTAGTGACAGCATGACACTGATGTAAGGCAGTATCACCAGGAGGAACAAACAAAACAAACACTGTGCTTATGTGAACGTCTGCACCAGTGAGAGCACATGTGGACCCGTGACTGCCTGTGTGTATCCCTGCCATTATGTGCTCGGGTGGCACTGTGTATTTCATGTGTGGAAACAACTGAGAGCAGCCACTACAAAAGCTCTTGAAAAGTCTTTCCACTGATAAACGTGTTCAAAGTAACCACACAATCAGATCAGAGAGAGAAAGGGAGAGACAGAGACTGAACAACAGGCAACAGAAGACAAAAACAAGTCAGAGTGACACAAGATGAGAGGGAAACCTTGTCACCAACGTTCTTGTTTTTGCAGAAAACCCAGCACAGTCTCTCATCTGTCCTTGTTACATCCTCTGTTGTGCCACAACGTCTGTCACATCACTTTCCTCCAAGCACGAGGTTGCACCTCTCATCAGCTTTGGCCTGCCTCACCTACGTGCCTTCCTGAGGGTACAAGATCTTTGAGTGAAACCTCAGTGGTGACCAGAGGACACTGGACAGCAGAAGAGCTGATATCCAAGATGCTACAAATGAACAAAAATAACACTTGCTGTCAATGTCAGGAATGATGATGAATTATTTTCTTTCCAGGACAATTTCTGCACTGAGGGTATCACCTGCTACATCATCTAGATATATAAACTGTTGCTGCCATACTGAAGTAAAATGCTGACCAAGAGAAAAGTATTTGTGATGTGACCAGAACTAAGATAATATAAGCCTGTATTCCGAGAACTTATATTCTCTCCTCCTCGATGCCACCACTGATGCCGCATTACCCATGTGTCAGCAGGGCTTCCAGATTTTTCAGTCTGGATATTATGTCAGACTCAGTCCTTTCTAGGCTGTATGATGTAACAATTTCCTATAAAATTTTAATTAATTACCTCACGAAGGACTGGGTTAGTATCTAGCATCTCATAATTCCAGGAGGGGTGCCAGACCCCTGAGACCCTGCACAGGATTAATAATAAAGGATCGTAATTAATTTGTGCCATCATTCTAATATTTTTTCCAAACTGCAGCTTTTTTTGCATGAATTCTGTATTTCAATGCTAGGAGGACACATCATCAAAATTAGGTTGGCCAGTTAAGCCAGGGAAATGGAGAGGCAAATGAAAGCATGAATACATATAGTCTATCATTGCTGACCATTTGACAGTTCTTGCCTTGTCCATCAGATCTTCCCCTCCCTCTTTTCCCTCATGCATGTACCAGTGTCCTTCAAAGTGTGTGTCATCATGTGCTTTCTTCACAAAATGTGACATCTCTGTTTATACCCTTTGGCCTACAGATGGGTTGTATGAGTCACTTCAGCAAACTGTGAAACCTCACATATAAAACATTCATCATGCAACTTTACTGGCTGAAGAATTCACTAAAAGTCACTCATCTGAACATACCTATTCATCCAAGGAAAACCCCGTAAGGAGTATATAGTGTGTTTGTGTGTATTAGGGCAGTTGGTTTTTGCTCAGAACGTGGGCTGAACACGGTTAGAACCTGGACTTAATTTGAAGGACTACAGGAGAGATAGGGCATGAACAACAGTCAGAAAAAACATGTGCTTACTCTTTTAAGTGAATGGGTTATATTTTTTTCAGCATATGTGAGCAGGGTGCTGTGTGGGTTGCAGTGTTCGAGTGTGATGCACATGTAACTGATATACAGTGTTTTGGTTAGACAGCAGTAGACCTTGGAGATGCGCCAATGAGATCAGGCCAAACAGGGTCATCACTAGGTGAAAAGGTCCTATAGAAACTACAGCACGAGGTGTCAGTAGTGCTTACTGACTTCAAATCGTAGGCCAATGACTGTGACCAATATGCTTGCTCTGCTGCAAGTACTGCAGAATATTGTAACCCAAGTTGCCCTGAAAACTCAGATTAATCACAAACTAAATCCAACTTCAGTTCTGCCTCTTCGGTTTAATGGTTGGCTGCTGCCTTCTTGGAAAAGGGCAAAGCACCTAAACCTTATTTGACCTGAAAAATAATTTAGACCAGTTGATCGTGATCCTTTTCTTTGTTACGTGTTTATTTATTTAGCTGCTGCTTTTCTCCAGTGCAACTTGGAATGTTAAGCTACATACATTGCAATGGTTCACCAGTTAATAAAACCAAGCAACTTTTACTGGAACAATTCAGGGAACATTTTTTGGTCAAGGGCACTCCAGCAGGACATGGGTTTCAAACTGGGCCCTTCACATCGAAGGGTGGTGCCTAACTGCTACGCCACCTGGAGCCCCAGTAGGCTTCCTGAGGTAATAACTGAGAATACTGCTCACACACTCACAGAGGACATGACCCAACACCCCACCTAAGATCTGAACTTACAAATTGAGGGTCAAAAAAATACTTCTGCCATATATGATGATCCATGTTTACTACAATGACATGTTTTCACAAAACAGAATTTGGTATAGATGTAAACACAATGAATAATTCAAAACAAGATGAATACAAATCAAAATAATACATAATCAAAATAAATATACGACAGTATAGTTTGAGGTCCTAAGTTCAATCATTCAGCTGAGCATCAAAAAACATAAATTGGTTTTCTTTGTTGCTTGTTAGTAATTTATCAATTGGCTTATAGTATATAATGATGCAGTATCAGCAACGGCAGAAAAGAAACATTAATTTTTGTCTGGTCTTGAAGTGAGGGTGGTTTTATTATGACAAACTGTAACTCAGTGAAAAAGGCCCTTTCATGTGGCAACAACACTTTGTCCACTTGTGGTTCCACAGTCCAGCCCTGTTCCATATTCAAGATCCAACTAAAAACGTTTGTGCTTTACTGACCACATGTGGTACTTGGGTCACTCAGTGACGTGTCTCCTCATAAAGGAGGCAATCTGGACTCCTGTGTGTCACACTGTACTGTACTGTCCTCACTCAGATGGTGATGGCTGTGAAAGTGTTCCTCTCCTACGTGGCCACCTCTACATTAAAGCTGCTGTAATGAGAAAATGACTCATCATTTCCACCATTTACTCCTGAAGCTGGTGCTACAGAAATCACAGCTACTCGGGCACAAGGGTCACAGTGGTCTCAACCCACAGTTGGACACAGCGAATGCTCAGAAGGGCTGGAATCTTGGCTGAATCTCCTACTCACCAGACGCCACTCAGCACAGATCACTTCTCCTGCAAGAAGGCCTGGGAAAGTAAGCAGTAAAAACAAGAAGTAAAAATACAGCAGCTTGACCATTCTAGATAAATCAATGATTTAACATATTTCTTCAGCACTTACACTTCCTTCAGTTTCTGGAGTTAATTTTTTACATTAAAGTCATTAAGGGTTCATTGAACAGGTATTGTTAACATTTGGAAGCGAAACCGCAGCTCTTGTTCTCATTTTTGCACATGCATATAAAAGCAAAGACTGTTTCTGATTAGATTCTGGCATTTTCTTGGCTCAACACTTTACTGCCACCTATAGGGCAAGGGGATTAGAGTTGACAAAGTACCGTGTCCATAAAATGACTTTCTGTGTCTTTGTTTTAAACGCACCTCCTCAAACAGTGCCTGTTTTGGACATTCTTGTGGAGATGGAACTGAATAGAGAAACACAGTACACTGAAAAAAAATTTTTTTAGTGATTGAAGCTAAGGCCAGATTCTGATGTCTTTCAAGGATGGATAGATTTTGTGCACTTGAAAGTTCAAAACACATGCAAAACATGAATTAGAAATCTGAAAAGACCCATGAGAGGAGGAATGGCCACGGGTGTTTTGTTGATCATCACAAGATGGACAGTAGAACCTCAAGGAATAAGCAATTTTTCTGTAACTGCCCGTCATCCATCTTCAAACCTCTCCCAGTTTTATGTAACATTACCACTGGCCTGGACTAGCAGTCAGAACTGGAATACGGCATGATGTGAACACTAGAAAACCTCCCTGAGCTAGAATATCCTCCAAAGTGGTGTGGACTATGAGTCAGAGTGCAAAAATGCTTAGGGCAAACAAAAAGAAACATTCAAGTTTCAACATTGCCAAAAAATGACTGCCCCCCCCCCACTTCAGGAAGTTTAGCTAAAAAAAACAAAAAAACTGAAAAAGGACTGCAAAAAAGCAACAGATCAAGCTTTAATCTAGCCTGCAAATTTCATTCTCCTGCTAAATGCACTAAAGGCCACCTGCAGTATATGATTTATTTCCATGAAACCAAGAAACATTGGACATGCTAACCCTGGCAGGTCAGTTAAATTCCTTTAACCAGACTGCTGTTCTGAAGAACCTCTGCAGACCTGGAAACAAGGGGGGAATTCCAGCCAAGCGAAATGACGACAGCAACAAAATGGTGTGTGAAGGGAGTTATGACTGTCGCACACAGGGTCAGGGCGCAGGGTCGAGGGAAGCTGGAGCCCAGAGAACATCCCAAGGAGCTGGTCACTCCCAAGGTCCATTGCTTCTTTCTCCTCCAGCTCCAACACTTAATTCTAAGAAGGCCTTATGTTGCCCCCCCCACAAATACTGATTCTATGGACTTCTTAAAAAATGTGTTTAGTCAGCAACAGAAGTTGGTTTTCAAAGCCTATAATCATTTGTATAATCAGTACCTTGAATATGTAGAAATACAGCTGTCCTCACCACAGTCCTGACTGACAGCATGACCACAGTTTTGATCTGGTTGGTAATTTGATCTGTATGTGCAAAACAGCAAAATGTTAACTGCGTTTAATATAGCAAATATATATAATCATTTCTCCTATACCTGTGTACATGCAGAGCTGTAATTCATTATAATTATTAATAATTGTCACACGCAATTATTTTCCTCCCACATAATTAATGACCTCTGTTAAGTCAAATGGCTGTTCTTGACATCTAACAGCATCACCAAAAGGTGCTGGCATTCAATTTCAGGTTATGCCTGTGGCAGCAATGTGGTGAGGATGCAGAAATGGCCCTTCAGTAAAATTGGAGAGGAGGTGGACAAAGTTCCAGGTGTCCTGTTGCATTCTGAGACATTTTAGGCAGACAAGAAGAGCACAGCTTCCCTGACTCAGTCTCAAGGAATGACACACATTCCCAAGTCCATCCCAGAGGAAAGCAAGGCAGAGTATAATAACAGCGGCTCAGCTTGGGCGCAGTGGAGGAGCTGCTGTGTGAGATCATCTCAGACTCACCAGGCTGGCAGCTGGAGCCAGACCAGAAGGGCTGTGATATGAAGCTCCACCATGGGGCCCTCTGATCAGGCTGACACTTAGATCAGCCAAACTTTGATCTCTTACATTTCACCCATTTAATCTGAGGCTGCAACAGAAGTGATAGAACTGTTGTTCATCTCTGAAAACAATAAAACCCTCTGATGGAGCAACAGGGCAATGCAGCAGGTACCACTGCTGCTTCACAGCACCTGGGCTGTTTGGGTGTCCAGTGTGTTCAAATCCAGCTCAGTCTGCATGGTGCTTGCATGTTCCCCCCTTGTCCATGTGAGTTTCATCCCAAAAACATGTGTTTTGAGTTAACTGGCCACTGTAAATTTCTGGAAGTGGGTGGATGCATTCAATTTTCATATTCATTTTGGCAGACATACAGGATTGTTTCTGTAGCCCAGGGTCCATATGTGTGTGAGTTTATATACACATATAAAATATAAACTCTGTTTGATCAGTAGAACTATACAATTATCAAAATGTATGCCTTCAATACATCCCAGAGACTGGCACATGATAGTCTTTGGAAAATAGAAATGTATCACTTTTTATTATTTCTAAGACTGTAGAAGTGTGGGCAGCATATATAATTACACTTCACATTATGGTACTGCATCATTTGCTCACCTGCTTCTTATGACCACTGGCATTCTGGCATTAGAAGCCATTCAAAGAAATTTAGGTGGTGTGTATGCACATGTTTTTGAGGTAAGGAGAGACAGCATGAGGAAGAGGAGCTTTGGGAAGAAGTCAACCATGCAGTGAGGAAGCAGTAAAGTGGGACTGTGAGCGAACAGAGATGAAGGAAAGTGAAATCAGGTTCAGCATCATCTAGAGAAAAACCGAAAGGTGTGGAATTGTTGCAAAAGAAATATTTCTCTGTTTAGTGCTTACAGCACCACTCCATTTTCCAACTGGTTGTCTTACTAGAGGAATACAGGGACAGTACGTGGCATAGTGACCATAGCTGCTAACTTGGACATCCCAGGTTCGAATGACTGAGGTACATACCCTGAATTGATATAGTAAAAGTAGCCCAGCTCTATAGAAGGAGGGTAAAAGACTGCAAGATACTTTGGAGAAAAGCATCAACTAAATAAATACATATAGATTTGTTCTAAATGAACGTCTAAAGTGTTGTGTCTGGGCCTCATGTGGAATTTAACTGTGTTTTTATCTATACTATTTGCTGAAGAAAAACCAGCATTAAACATTTTTTGTGCTTTGTCCCTATACACCTGGACTTTAAGGTGTGATATTGCGTATTATAAACACCTTAGATTTGAATCTGTAAAAAATAGCTGTGAAAAACAGTGTTATGGGAAGTACAGTGGGATTCCAGAGTAATTGTTGAGGTTTACATCTGCCTTGGGAGAAGAAATTTTTTTTTACGGAAGAACACAAAGCCACAGCTATGTCGGTCATGTTGCCTTTGTGTTGGACCACACCTTCTCTGTCGATCTCCAGTTTGCCCTTCCTGGGTGGAGACTCATGGCCGGGTCACTGTGTGGTCCTTCCCCATCCATCACACAGCATGGGAGAAGAGAGGGGTCTGGAGTTGAGGCAGTCGTCCGGCACGGCAGGTGTTGCATCGCTGAGAGACAGCATGGGGGGAAGGCAGTGAAAGCACACCCTCCTCCTTCGCAGAGAAGGAAGGAAAGAAGCAGCAAATGGGAGTCTTGATTGATCCACCAACACACAGTGAGGCCAGAGTAGATGGCATCTTACACTTGATCTCCCACTGGCTCCATCTCCCTCTCATTTGGCTGCAGTTATGAGGGCAACTGTTACCTCTGTTAAAAATAAAGGCAGCTTGACACTTCCATTCCAACTCTGGTCTCTCTAACTCTTTTTTGTTTGACACATTTGTCAGATCTCTCCTCGAAAACACCACATTATGTTACTTAGTTACATATATTACATATCCAAGTCTGCAGCATAATGACTGAATCCTGGATTTTGAAATAGTCACCAATGACACATAAAAGTAATTATATGCAAGCAGACAGTTCTTTATATAGTGCAAACAAATGTTAACAGTACAGAAAAGCGGACTATGATCTCCACTGTCATACAGCCATAGCAGCAGCGCAAGAACGTTTCTCATACTGCAAAAGGAACGTCAGAAGCTCATCTTCACATGCATCCAAAATTGAGTACATAGTAGCCTTCTTCCCTGCACTGAACCGATTGCAAAAAGCTAATATAGATATTTAAAAATTCTTCATATAAAAACAATTCATCATCATTTTTATGATCAGTGTTTGAAGTGGTTTGGTTGATGGTGGCAGTCAGTAGTGTCACTTCCACGGTTTGTTCTTTGGAGGCCCAGGACCTTTTCTCACATAGCCGCACTTCTTTTGAGTTCCTGATGCTCTTTTCTGCCCTTGGCCATCCACATTCCTGGTCTGAGCTGTTCTCCCTGCAAAATGCTGCTGCACTACGTGGCCATTATTTGTAGTAGCCTCGTTCCATTTCATTACCCAGGGTGCACTAAGTTACACTGAAGTCGGCTCACACACAGCTTTTCTGCTGTTCACGGTGGTCCCTTTAATAAAGAGATATATATAGTGAACATTAGCAATAGGTCCTTTTGTTTTTTATTTGCAGCAGTACCATCCATACACCATCCAATACCAACCGATGTCTGTCAACATGCCAGTGATGGGAGTGCAAACATTTTTTTTCACTTATGATTAATTAGCTTAATATGCAACAACTTTTTTCTCCTTTTTAAGCTAAAAAGACAAAGAAAAATACTGCCACCTGCTGCTACACAAAGTGGGCTCTGATAAACGCTATTTCACCAGGCCTGATTGGACCCAACACCCAAGAAGGATTAAACCTTTACAGACTTGCTAGGCCTCCAATGGTCAGCAGTGAGTGCTGGTGAAACTGTTTGGCTGTTAAGTGAAGTAACAAAAAAAACACACTGGGGTGCCCAGCACATCACTTGGTTACTAAGTAGCCACAACAACAGTCCTTTGTTGTTCATGTCAAGGCCCAGCCCAACTTTAAATTCTGCAACTCAAAGGTGTTTCTTAGTATAAAAACCACATTATTGATTAGTCTGTTCTGTAAGCACTGAGTGGATAAATACTGTATATACTGTTTAAAACTTGGTTTTAAACAGTATATACAGTATACTGTATACATGAGTATTTAGCTCATTTTATAAGGCCAGCAATCTAAAACTGCAAAGATTGCTGACCTTATAAAATGAGCTAAATGGATATCTGTGTGATGTAAACCTGTGTAGCCTAATATTATACGTAATGCATGTAATAGGTAATAATATGGGAAAATACTGCCATTCTAATCCTTTCAAACTGTTCCATAGTACAGCAACCTTCACAAAACAGGTTCCATGTACTGTTATTTACAGATTATTTTTCAAAATGCTGGAACATCCATGAGGTACTTTCCCCATTTCTTTAGTAGATTGAATATCTCCCCACCCCAAATTTTGGAGACGTCTCCAGTGTTTCCACTCTCCCTGGGCATGTGTGTGAACCCATCACCTCACTCCCCTTCGCTTCTACTTGTCCTGCAGAGACTGTTGGGGTTTGGGAGGAACTTACATGCAAGGATTATAGCTGCTCCAGCACTGGAGAACAAAAGATGAGAAGGAGATTGGGGCAGGGGGGGCGCTCAGTATGTTCAGAGCCTATTGCATGCAATGGGACCCAATTAATAGGATTTAAACCCATCTCTCTACAACCATGCTGCAGTGTATTGCACCCCTTGGCAGGTTAGGGCCAGAATCATCTTTAACTGGGTAACTGGGGGTGTGAGTGAGGTTCAGTCTGGTAGATAAAGGGACTCCTGAAGTGGAAATGCCACATAGATTGATGCCACCCTGCCTCCACCCTTGCTGTTCTCTGCACAGATGAAAAACAACATTTTGACAAAGTCAAGAGGAAAACCACAGTCCCGCGAGGGGGTGGGAGTGGCTGGAAGGGTTCCTTGAAAACAATCAACTTCAAGCCATTTAAAAACAAGAAAAGCCACAATGGGCAGTGTGACTAAGATCCCTTCCATGGACTGTACTTGTCCTCTCACCACAATATATGTAATACATGTAATGTGTGATAATATGGGATAATACTGCCGTTCCAATCCTTTCTCACCCAGGACCAAATGGGGCTGAGAATTTTGTCACTGTGGCTTCAGTGATAGTTTTTTATTTAAATAAATAAGCACCACTTTCCTTATGTAGTCACTGTGCAGGACTGCAGAAATAGGGCTCATTCATTATGTCTCCTTTTCCTTTATGTTTTACATTCTTGTAGAACATTGGGCAAATGCATTCTGGGTAAAACTGCTCTTAAAACCTACACCTTGCCTATTGTCCCAGTGTAACTGTTTTTTTTGACTCTTTGGAGTGAAAAGGCCCAGTCTTGCAGCTGACCTTTGTGGATCCCAGCAACACATTTTATTACCATTTGACTGACACTTTCCTACAGCATTAAAGCTAAATGCAGTCATTGATATAGAGAGAGCTGGGTAATTGACACCACAGGAAGTCAGGGTAAGTACCTTGATCAGCTGTACTCCAGTAAGAACTAAGATTCAAACCCAAGGTTTTCAAGTTGAAAGTAGCAGCTGAGCTACCTGCTGCTCCACTGGATCAACACTGATCCACACCCTCACTCAGGCCTTACAGCAGCCCCAATCTCATCTAAATGTTTATTACTTTTTAGAAATGTTCCTTTTTGCATGATGAACATCCAGAGGGCAATTCGTAATGTCAAGGAAACAACACAAACCAATATTCAGAAGTGTAACCAGCATGAAAAAACCCAGTAGCTTTTACTCAGTGCCTCTCCTCAGCCCCCCCCCCCCCCAAATCCACACATTTCATTGGTCTGGAATTCACATGGAATGAGAAAACTCCAGCATTACTATGTTATAATACAAACTCACACATCGCCAACCTTATCCAACTTTTCAGTTGTTATAACACCACCCCCACACTACCACCCACCTTCACGCTCACTTTGTATGGCTGTGTCAGCTGCAGGCTCTGATGTTTGCTCTGGCCGTGTTAATTAGCTTACCGTGGTCTGATTTCTTTTATTCCAGGGAGTCATGTGGAAAGGACACCTTTAGCTTCAGCTCTGCTGACCTGGAAGCAAGTGGGAGGGCGGCAGGCTGAGTGTGTGTGGGTGGCGGGGGTTTCTTTAACTGCATGCACACTACAGCACTAAAGCCTGCAATAACAGTTTTGAAAGCCTGATTTTTTTTTAGTCAGTAGTTTTACACTACCTGTGTGATGTATTCCCGTCTTATTTTTACTATTACACATTTGCATATACTTTAACACTTCTCATCAAAGCAGCCTGTGTTTTTTTAAGCTACGTACAGTGACTTAGCCATTTATGCATCACATGTACTGTACATTACAGGTATTCATTTAGGAGACATTAAAACAACTCAGGGTCAGTACCTTGCTCAGGAGTACAACACCAGGAGGTAGGAACCTGGATCGTCCAATTCTACATGCAGCACTTCTCACCACTGCCACCTGCTCCCATAGGATCAAAACATTTTATAATTTTTCAAAATTAAACGACTGTATATTTTATTCGTACTGCCCTACTTGTATAAAAATGTATGCAGGCAAGTCCACCTGCTGAAGAAAGCTTGGGAAAAGAATGCTGTAGGTTCAAAGGCTCAAAAAAGTAAACTCTTGCAATTCCTTTGAATAGCTTCTCATCTTAAACTGCAAGCTCTATATTCCTTGCTCTAAACTGGTAAAACTGTAAGCAACGTGAAGTCATTTGCAACAAACAGGAACAGCATACATATTTTGAAACAAAATTTTTGAATTTTATATTTGTTATCCATGAAAAAGACTATTTTTGTCTGCTATTATTAAAAGTAGAAATGGGCATATTTTATTAAAAGTATAACATATTTGTGCATGAAGTTTTCAAGCTCTATTTATGCAACATACAGAATTAATGACCTCCTATAGCGCATTTTCATTAAGCTCCATTTCGTAAGCATTCTCTCCGTTTCTGCATTTCTAAACACATTTAAAGTGCTAATCCAGATATAACTGCATAAAAGTGGAATAAAATGCTTTTAGATAAAAGTATCATCCGCAAACAGTTTAATAAAATAGTATAAGTGATGCTATTTCCAGTCCAGAGATTTACAGGGAGGAAGAGAACAAGGAAGAACATGTAGACAGTGTAGCGTGGTAGGTAGGACCTTCAGAACATGTTCTCCTGAAGACTAGCAGAAAAAAAAATGATTTTTAAACAAAAAGTGATGTATTGCACACCTGTTTCAGCAAGAGAAGACAAAATTGGAAGGGCATCTTCTTTAGAAGCCAAGAGTTTGTTTACCCAGAGACCAGAATGACTAATGGCTGCCCTTACAGAAATGGATTAATAGTTTACCTGAATCGGAGGTGGTGAGCTAGAGAAGCATCAGCAGTGCTTGAATAAACGAGAGTGAAATAAAAATCTCCCGATGAAGGCAGAGAGGACAGCCTGTGTCCACTGGCAGATGGAAATTTCTACTGAGGACCAACTACCTTATCTCTACCTTATCTCTCACAACACAGTGAAACACGTGGAAGCCTAAAAGAAGCGTTATACAGCAAAATCCTCTTCAAGAGAAAAATAAACTATTTTATTTACAGTGTATTTTTACACAGAAGCTATTGCACAGCACTATATGTATGATGCTTGAAAAAAACAAAAGACAACCAATCTATGCCTATATGGGACAAACTGAACTGCTTAGAACAGTGCGGCTGAGCACATCACTATTGTTTGGTACAATCTTACTACAGCTTAGAATCAGACTGGCCATTGCGGGGGGTTGAGAGATGTGACATAAAAACAAAAGAAGCTGGTTTGTTAACCATTATTTACTGTAACAAGAAACAACTCAAGCAACAGTCGTTCTGAGACCATGAATTTGGCAAAATAAAAAACGTTAAAACACAGAAACCCCGGCAACCAGGTTTCAAACTGAAAGACTACAATAACAAGTCTGGAAGCTACTGCAGCAAAGACATTGCAAGTTGGGATGTCTCCTTCAGGCTGTGTCCCACTTTGGTCTGCACTTCTGTCTCTGCTGTCTAGAGGAATACAAAGAGGGGGCAGCTCCACTTCCCTTCTCTCAAATGCACACATTTGTGAGTTTTCCCCATTCTCAAAGAGAAACAGAAATCAGGTGGATGCAAACACCAGATTCACATCCCGATTGCCACTGCAGGAGCCAGAACCTGACTAAGGTGTGGACTTGAATTTGTCATATTTGACTGTGCTGCTCCACTCTACCTCATGATGATGATATTTTTTTATAAGCTAACTCAGATTCACATGAGATTCATATACATAAAAATATTAGGAGCAACAGCACCTGCTAGATCTGTTGTGAATTACATTCTGGCCAAATGACTGAAATTAAAGGCAGGTATATCTGGTGTCAGGTTCGCATGTTCAAGTATGACTGCATCTCACAGGAAACTTCTTGAGTTGTGTAGCATGTGTGCAAAACATATTCCTTGTCAGTACTATAGATTATTTTTATTGTCAGTGTAGGTGATATTCTGGGACTGTTGTGATTTAGCATCTCTTCTTGTGCTTGACTTCTTCTCATTCCACTGCAGCTGAAAGAAAGTGGAGGAACTGGAGAACAGGATCACCTGCTGACTGAGGGCCAGTTTACTGAACCCACCGAGCTTCAATGATCTCTCCATGTGGTCTCCATCAGCTGGGAGGAGGAGTGCGTACGTGCTGAACTCATACTCATGAGTTCCATGTACTAATACTCATACTCATAGGTAAGTGGAGCTGGACACCATGATCATCAGCACAGAAGCATAGTTAGGAAGCTTACAGAAAGATCAGGCATTCATTTTTGCCCAGTTCAGAGCCACCAGGGCAGGTAAGGAGGGAAAGTTAAGAGCAAAGTGAGCAAAGGACAATGCAACATTCTGAAGATTCTCCTCCAAAAACTCGGGTATCAAGAAGCATCACAAAAAACAAATAAGAAGGCTGGACCCCAGATTGCAGCAAAAGGAGAAAAAAAAGCCATGAAGATTGATTTGCCGCACCAAATGTGGGTGGGTTTATGGTGTGAGGAGTTTTCAGGACATTTTCAGGCCTCTCAGATCTTACTAGATGTCTTGACTGTGCTGGAAGAGGCAGCAGTGACTTCAGTGAGGATTCCCCAAAAACACATGGAAGTTAAAAGTAGCAGCACATCTCTCAGATCACTGGATTAAAATTGCAGATTTGACAACCCAGGATGACAGAAGTACCTTCTCAAATATGAAAAAGAGTTGTAAACCTGTGTCATATCCTCGTCGGTATGTGGGGATTATTTTAAGCGGATAGTTGTCATGAGCTACCCAAACTGCCAGAGTTTCTTAACTGGAAAAAAGAAGGGACTTTGGGTAACAAAAAACAGTTTTCAAAAATGCTTTAGTGCTTTATTTCAATCAGAATGCAACTATTAATGAAACAAAAAAAGCAAACATTTTGAGCTTTTCCAGTTTTCTGTTTTGCAGCAAACAACTTAAACAGTTTTTTTTAACAAAATAGAAAAATTATTTTAAAAAAGAGACAATGAGACAACATTCCTTAGTGTGAACCCAGTCAGGCTTTGCAAAAGACAAAGCTACAGACTTCAGCAACAACACAAACGTATTTACAAACATTTTTACCTTAAACTCTGATCAAAAATCCAACAGTTGTAAAGTTGCATTGCAACTTAGACGTTGCAAATGTCATTCGCTGAGGAAAAAAGAGCCTCGCTGATATCCTATAGTACAGAAAAGTCAAAAAGAAAAATATCACAATAAATTTCCCTGTAATACTGCAGACACACAACTTGCCAAATGCCTGTGCCACCTTTTTCCTGATTGTACATTAAATTATGTTCTTTTCTTGCTACTCGGGCTGTACTGCAGAGTAACATCACCACCTCCTCAAAAAGCTTAAAAAAAACAAAACAAAAAAACACCCAGTTAAGGCATCAGTCGGACATTGGTGACTTAATGCTGCAACACAGAAAATAAATATGGAAACAGGCTTTCATCATTATCTTCATTTTCAAATATCTCTTTTCAGTTGTGATCTAGTACTTCTAAGTGGGTTGTGATTATGACTGACAGATTTCCCCATGTTTGCCATTTTTTTTACTTTCTTTATCAATGTGGCAACTTGTGATCTGAGGTCCCATTGGCTCAAAACGTGCCTGGCACAGGACTTATCCACTCAGAGCCATTTCCACGAACATGTGGTGTGGTGAGAACACAGTCAACTCCGCCTCAGCGCTGCTTGACACTATAGACACGTTGGACTAACACGCATCCATATATGCCTACACACTGCATAATGAAGATAAATTCATTCATTCAAAAAAAACAAAAGAACAAAAAATTTAAAATTTCCTTTGTGCTCAAAGCAAGTATATGTATCAAAAATACAACTTTACCAGACAAAATGGCACAGTAGCCGTAAACAAATGAAATTTCTCCAATCAAGCGTATGATGCTCTGTACAAACTACCGAACAGAAAGGTGCATCACAATTTTTATTTTTTTTTATTGTCAAATAAATCACCTTTCTTCTGACAATCATCCATGGAGAACCTTTCTTTTTCACCCCGGTTTCCTCACACCAAATGCAATGTGTGTATAATGGAGTCAAATGTTAGAGGAAGTCTGAGTGACACTAAATCTTGACCCCCTGAAAAGCACAGCCACACATGCACTGGGAATGATAAAATCCATATGAGGTTCTACATGTGAACCTAGAGGTGAGCAGTAGACCAGTAACCACCACTGTCCTTGTTCCTGCAAACCGCTCTCCTGCTATTCAGCCAGTAGGGCATCTGGTTGTATCCTAACTGTACACCAGCAATTAGTCTGCCCCACAGCCGCGCCACCATGTGGACACGCCACCCAGACCAGGGTGGAAATTAAAAAGCCCCAAGTTTTGAGGCAGCCACCGAGCTTTGAAGCCAGGAGGGGCAGCCCTTGTGGAGCAGATGTGTGAGCCTTGGGTTGAACGCATCTCTGGTTATTCTGGGACATCAGAGCTTTTCCTAGTGGGAGCATAAGTGAAGCTGGCGACAAGGTGGAGGGGACAAAAAATGAGAGAGAGGCAAATTAAAAAGCCAGGCAGTGCCTTCAAACCACCTCATGAACAGACTGGAGAGCCATCTGAGAGCCAAAACCCTACTGCTCAGTAGTAGTTTCTTCTAGACCCTCTGGTACAACCACCATGAAACCCAACCAAGAACATGTTCAGGGATCTAGCTCCCTTTACTGAAATTTCATTCCATCCTGCACAGTGGGTGAAAAACGCAGGTAGTTAATACTACGTCCACAACTCTTATCTAATGCTGAAACACAGATTGCTCTTCTAGCCCTGTTTCTGGTGGCAGCTTCTCAGAGAACACCATTATTATAAAATAAAAATAATTAAGGCTGTCCAATGCCAGTAATTTTCCCGTCTTTTTCATAAACCAGTGTTGCCACACCAGGCTCCATGGGAGTGGACCAAAAGGAATGAGAATATACAAGGCTGCACCGTAATTTTCACTGCTCTAACAGTCAAGTTTGTCTAAAGAGACAAAACATAGCTGATAAAAATAGAATAAAAATATAAGTTAAGAGCTGTAAAATTTGGCAGGAACGGTACACTAACCAAAGGAACAAAAGCCCCCATAAACTAATGGTCTTCAAGTGATGCACCATCTGCTTCTTAATTTTGCTCTCCTTTGCCTTTCCCTCAACATGGTGCATCATAATATGAATCCCTATAGCAAGAAAAAACTATATTCACTGTTTAGTTTATCAGCACAGTGCCTCATTTCCACAAATACTGTATTTAATGACACAAATCAATGCAGCATCAACACAGAATTACTTTTTGGTTGTAAGTCAAAGACAAACCATAAGGATGTTGTAGCACCAGGTGTCTAGCAACGGGGGTGGGATAATATTGGCGTGTGAGGTTGTCAAATGACATGCACATGTAGATAAAAACCACACTACTATTAAGACCTGGCTAAGCACGCACTTCAGATGCATTCAAATAATGCACAATTGGTTCCTTCAATGGCACATTCACCAGAATTCACACTATGCAGTGGGATAGTGAGAGACAAAAGCTGTATGAATTACCCTTTTGGTTTTACCTTACTGTAATGCAAAAATGTTATCTACCCCTCAAAAAAAGCTAAACAACTCCTTAAATTCTTGTCTCAATGTCTTACCACTCTCACACATACCACTCCCTGCGAGATATGACTGATCCATCCAGATGGGAAACGTAGTCGCTGTCATTAGCGTTGTCATAAAAGTCCTCTGATAGGTAGGGGGAGCCATTGTTCACACTGGGTAGATGAAGAGGTGTCTCCCTGGAGTGTATGCTGTGTGGGCTGTGGTGGTTGGGATAATACAGCTCCTCTCTATGGATTCTGCAGCTGTTGCGCATGCCATTGCCCCAGTCATCCCGGTCCTTCCTCTCGCTATTGTAGTCCGAGAGAATGACATCTCCACAAGACTTGGGTTTTAGGTCCGGGCTGTCCTGGGACGGATCGCTGTTGCCGTAGACCTCCTGTAATTCGTGTGGCTGCAGCATGTCCAGCTGGGGTTCCTTCTGCATGTCAGCTGGACCCAGGTATTGCTTGGTGTAATAGTCACCCCGGAAGGTGCGCCGCTGGCGCATGAAGCAGAGCCCACCTAGTATGAGGAGGAGCACGAGGAGCAGGACCCCACCCACAACTCCACCAACAATGGTTCCCAGGCTGCTTTTCGGCACAAAGCCCGGAGTTGTGCTGTTCTGGACATGGATCTTGGTCGGGGTGATGTTGGAGAAGTCACTGCTAGGAGGGACCAGTGCAGGAGTCGTGGTAGTCGCAGGGGTTGTGGGGGGTGGCTCTGATAGCAGGGGGGTCGGGATTAATGGGAAGTTGTTTAGAGGAAGAATAGGGCAGAAACAGGGAGATAGAAGAGAAGCAGAAGAGAAGAAGTTCAGTGATAAATATCCCTTTAAAAATTGTGCTTAAGTGCACACTTCTGAAACAAAAACATGCATCAAGTCACTGGTAAAGACAAAATATGTTAAATCTTACTAGTGATAAAGGAATTGAGAAATGAAGGAACTAATAATATTACATACTGGTATCTATACAAACTAAACATATATAGTGATCCCAGTTGTATTGACAAGGAAAGTATTCAGTCTGGCAACAGACAGTAAATAAAATAATAAAAAAATTCAGATTTACTTTTTTATTTTTCTTTATCTAGCCTGCACAAATTTAACCAAAGCTGGCTTTAGAGCAGTGCCAGCAGTGCCCCTGTTCCAGAGCACCAAACTCAGTGGTGCCAGACTGAGGTTTTTTAAAATGCAGTATTGCTGGGAATGATGACTTTGCCATCTTACACTAAAACCTTAGCCTGGTTGAGTTTTTTTGGTATGGTGGAGTACTTTTACAATATATTTAACAGTTGCAAGCCAGAAAAAAGTATTTAGGAGAAAGCTTTTTTCCTGACTACAGCTTACATTGTTATGAATTCCTTAAATGAAGACTTCCATCAACTAAGCAACCACAAAAAAAACTGTGGGGGATGGGGGGTTGTTTAATTTGAAATTATAGGACGGAACCCTACCTGCTCATCTGACCTACATGTAGTGCTTACTGATAGAGGGTCCTCAGACATTAAAGGGTCAGAACTAATTGAAAAGCTGAAGCATTTCCAATTTACACTACCTGAAGGAAGATACTCCTCGAGAAGCATTGCAGCAAAATTTGCTCATTACATTTCCGACTTATACAACATTTCACTTTACAAACTGATTTCCGGAAACACATGCTTGTAGGTTGGGGTATACCTGTGTTTAGTTTTTCTCTATTTTTACTGATGCTTTCGTAGATAATTTCTTTCTCCCAGGAGTGATTACCTGTGAATTACACACTTCAGCACCTTGAGTCCTGGATCAAGCAAAGATTTCATGTGGCTGTTATTAGTTAGTGCTTTTTATTATGCCTTTTTCCAAAGCACCTTACACTGATTTACCCATTTATGCAGGAGGTATTCTTACAGTATTAAATGAGGCTTAGTATCAACCAAACATTCATACATAATGTCAGCAGACATTATGGAACAGTAATGTTGCCTTAATCTCCCATAGAGGAAATAGCTTGGTTCTAATTTGTGTTAACCTCTCAGTTCGGGACCAGCTGGACTCCAGCCATATGAGAGATATCAGCATAGGATTCACTACGAATTGTTATGTTGACGTGCAATGATCTAATGTCTGCTTGTGCCTTTAAAATTGGTTCACAACATACACAACTGAGTAGAGGAGGTCAGTACCGAGCACAGGACAAGAACAATAAATGGAGGAGGAGCCCCAGTGGAGCAAAGACAAAACCATTAATCAGATAGTAATTTAAATTTGTGTCTACACAGATCATCTCAGTGCACATTTTTGCCAAACTCATCTAGACTTGAGGGTACTTTGGTTTCACATCGTTAATTTTGAATTTTCGGGTGTTGGACCGAGACGGCTGGTTACTGAGAACCAAACACATCGCTGAACAAAAATGAGAGCTAAAATTAACAATGCCAAAATGATTCCCAAGTTGGTCCCTTAGACACACAGACACATACTCTTTATTTGTGGCTTTCAGTTTGGGTGTGAGAGAATAGTGTTCTCAAAGCTTGTGCCTCTCTCTCCCCTAATCTCACAAGTAAAGCGGGAATCATGGGAAAGGTGTGCAGCAGGCCTTCCTTTGTCCTGCCTTCTGTGACAGTGATGACAAGCACACATTGGACAGACTCAAAGCAGACCATGATCAAGTTACATGACAAGTTCCAAGAATGTCCATGAGGAAGAAAACAGAGCCCATCATCAAACATGTCCACAAGTGCCACATGACATAAGCATCTCAGGACAGCGATTATGTCCATCAGTGTCACTAAAGTCACCCACATGAAAAACTTAAAGACAGCGGTTCATACACTTGCTGATCAGTGTAACCTATTAATCAAGCCCTATGAATATTTACCATACAACACTGCCCAAATTAGAAAGAACACCACGATTTAACAGTGACCACTTGAAACGGTTAGAAGGGTGAGCGTTAACAACAGATAGAAGGCAGATGAAGGTTTTAGTGAACTTCATTATTTCCTGAGCTGTGGAGGAGTGAAATAAGGATGGTTGAGTAGAATGGTGACACCTGAGGACCTTGCAGAAGATTCTTAGCTGGTGGTGCGGGACAGCCGAGCTACAGTAAGGTGCTGGAAAAACTACAGGCAGTGCTTACTATTCACGATCACTTTCTGTCAACCCATCAGGTGAAGCTTTTGGGTGCCATTTAAATTGGTATGGTTGCTCTATTTATGCAAAAATAAATATTAAATAAATCTTAAAAAGTTAGCAATTTGAAAAAGTTTGTTACTCAAAGCTAATAAGTTACAGACCCACTGTATTTGTTTCAGACCCATTTTCTGATTAGCAAGCACACAGTTGGCTGCTTCCAAGGGTTCTTTTATTCACACAGCTGGGGTACATGAATGGGTGAGTAGCACTGATATCTCACAGCACTGGGGCTGTATGATTGGACGTGGGTTCAACCCTTTTCACTCTCTGTGGAGTTTGCATGTTTTCATCGGATTCCTCCTGGTGCTCCAGTTTCCTCCCACAGACCAAAGACATGTGTTTCAAGTTAATTGGTGACTCTAAATAGCTGTAGTGTGTTTATGCATATATATGCCTGTGTGTGTTACTGTGTGTGTCTGGGGTACACGTCAGTAAGTGACTGTAAATAGTTTAAATTAATGTGATTAACACTGCAAAATACCGTGTATAAAGGTGTTACGTAAATAGTAAATACTAAACATTGTCTATCGCTTCAGAGAAAAGTGCCTGCTAAATAAATAAATATAATAATGGGAAAAGGCTTTTTGACAACACCAATACATTAAATCACCACCAGCAAGTATGATGTTAACATAATATAAATGTTACTTAACTATGAAAAGATGTGGCAGCAAAAAGGATGGACAGAAACCAAAAGAAAAGGTGATACAGGAAGCTGTTGCAGACAAGCTGAGCAGGAAAAGGAAGGAAGAAAATCCAAAACAAACTGTGAACACTCTGGTAAATGTTTTGCTAATCTGGGCCATTTGCTCTCCTGGGCAAGGTTGTCTGCTTTTGGATGCTGCAGTACAAGGCGCATTACCTGCGCCTACGCAAGACCTCCACAGCCGAACACAGCTTAGAGGCATCTGCCTGAGCATCAAGCTCAATTGTTCTTGCCTCCTACCCAGTACCAACGACTGTGACTGAATAGAGTGATGCCGCAGAAGACAGGCTAAATGCTTAAAAAGGCCACAAAAGAAAAGGATTCTTTCAATTAAGAACAAAGCCCTGTTCTAAAATTAATTCAAAGTTGCAGGTTTGTGGGTGTACTGTGTTAAATTGTGTTTCTCGCAGTGTGTTCCCGTGAGTGGTGTCTTTTGTTGAGAGTGTATGGGCACACAACAGGATTAGTGGGGACATCAATGCTGAACTCTAGTGAACCATCCTTTACCATTGTGACACCCCTGCTAAAAATGCCCCTAGACACAAACACAGACTCATAATGCTTCCCCTTCTTCCTCCGCTTTAAAAGAATCTCTCTCCAGGTGGGCACCAGTCTCAGGATAAAAATAGGCTTCGTAGTGGTTTCCTTGGGTGGGTGAGACGGAGATGTGAAAGAGCTCAATGTGATTAAGAAAGAAAGATGTGCTGCTCACCTCGGACCCAGATGCGACTCTCCCTGCTCCTCCGGGCAATGTCATTCGCCACCTCACAGCGGTACACCCCCGAGTCATTCTGCTGGAGCGGTCGCTTGAACAGCAGCGTGTCGTTCAGCACCTCCACACCCTCTGGCATGGGACCATCCAATCTGAACCAGAAGCAAATTACTGTTATCTTTCTTTATCTGAACCTAGTTGTAATAGAAGTAATAGGTTTAGGTTATATCATGATTCAAAAGCAAGATGTTTCCCGGAACTGACTTGAACCAGAAGTCATTTCATTACTACAAAATTACTATGCAACATGCTATGATGGTGATGATATTATTATTATTATTATTATTATTATTATTATTATTATTATTATTATCGTCTATCAAGCCATTCATTTCATCAGAGTTGGGTACCATTACAGAAGAAATTCAATGTAATTACTTTGCTCAATGGTACTACAAAATTAGCAGGGAATTTGCCTGATCTACAACCTTCAGGTTACAGGTAATCACTAAAAACTATTTTCCAAGGCTGTGTGGTTTTGGACCTAGATTACCAAGATTGCTCAAGATTGCTAGAAGATGCATAAGGCAAGACTTAAAGACTTATTTATTATGCATGTAATCAACATACTTCCAAGTCACCAAGCACATTTTATATCACTGCACAGGGAGTGCTGATGTTGGCATTGTCTCCAAACAGCTGACATAGCAATCGGACAAGGTCAAGAAAAGGATTAACTGCACTCAAAGCACCCAATCTGAACAGAACCACAACCCACGAGATGTGTTTGAAAACAAAAAGGAGAATCAAATTGTGTTCTGCTATCTCATAACTGTAGTCTGGTGAAATTTCAGCTAACAGTTTGTTGAAACAGAAAAATTATAGACATGTCAATCTTATTGATTAACAGATGCATTAAAAAGACCTATATAACTATCATTTTATAGTCATAATTTACTTCACATAAGCTTTTTTCGTCAAGCCACAGATACTGCTTTGTATATAACTGATCAAATCAACCAAGAAGTCTCACTGGAAGGATAAATTATGAGATTGCGGTCATCGTACTTTGGACACAAGAGAAAATTTTCAAATAAGATGATAGCACTTTGGAGAATTGGCGAAAAAATTGAAGTGAATGCACAGATGAGTTAACGCAATCAACAATGGACACAGCCCTTTTAAAATAACACATGTATAGGAGAGATGTTTCTGGACACACTCCATCTATGTAGTCAACAAAAAATTTCATATCGAAAACAACGTGTGAAGGAACTTTGTCGAGTTAAGTACCTTCATCAACCTCTTATTTTTTTACATGCCAGAGAATTAATCTCATCAACAAGATCACAGGAGCACATCTCAAACTGGTAGCAAACAGAACACTACATATTAATGGAAGTGTACACAGGAAACCCTTCAGATCAGCTCAGTGTTAAGCATGTATGGCCTTAAATTAGAATACATACAGCCTACACAGACAAATGATGGAATACAATTGTCTTCTATCTTTAAAAAGTGATGAAAAATGCAATTAAACCTGGTCTCCCTCTCTGCTTCTAGCTCCATTAGGATGAGTTTTAATAGTGTGGCCCAGTCTCCAAAAAAGGACAACAGCAGCAGCTCAGTTTGATCCTTTATATACTTGTCTCCCCTTGTTTATAATTCCATCTCTGCAGCTATGGGACTCAACAAGGATGAAAATAATTCACCCCATAATCTGTTGTGGGATGTGCTGCTCCCGGTTCAGAGATCTTTACTGTATATGTAATTTCTGATTCCTGGACTACAGGAAAATAACAGAAATTTTGTACAAATAAAACATCACAAACTAGAGGGCACATTAGAAGACCTTGAATTATAGATTCCATATCGTATGTCAATGTTGTGCAAAAGAGCTCTTGCATTCAGAACAGAACAGACTTGCATATCTTGCTGTAGAACCCAACACAGTGAGCCACTGAATCATACCAACCTGGACCAGTACCAGTAATGGACAGGCGGGTTGGCGTTGGCCCGGCACTGGAGCTGCACATTCTCTCGTCCAGCATACCATTCTCCTTCAGATCTGGCAACCACCACTTCAGGGGCATCTGCAGCAGACAGGACACCAATATTCAAAGAGCTGATATACTTTTTATGTCAAACAGGAAACTTATTACAAACAGCATCAGCAAAATCTGTTCATAATTAGCCACCAATTCAAAGACAAAGGCCCTTTATAAGTGGAGCTAAAAGTTATTATTGTCATGCAAAATTTTATTCCTTCAAGCGGAAAGTCTAATTTCAAGTGAGTTTAGACATGCCAATTGGGCATGACTGAAGTGTAAATTTGTCCTCATCAAATTAAGCATGTATATTATGCAATTATTAATATAATTAAGTATATTAAATTCAATTTTCACCTTGACTTGGGCAAACGTCTACAATGAAGCAATTTATTGTCCTATCAATCAGCCATGTATTATCCAAGTACACTATTGGAAATGTGCTACAGTATGACTCCCCCAAACTGCACTTCCTAAGGAACTAGATGAGAAATGAACTGTTTGTTTGATAGATTAACCAAGGCAATATGACCAATAGTGATGATGAAAATCAACTAAAAAAAGGTAGTTTCTATGTTAAAGTGTAGGTTTTGTAAGTGACCAGTGACCTACACAGCAGCTGGAAAAATATTATCCCATTGATCAGGATCTCTGGAGGTAATCATGTATGTGTGTGCTTGCATGATCATCGTGCTAACATCACCTCTGGTAGATACCCCACCTCCCTTCCCCCCATGTCCGCCTACGGCTGTGGATAAAACAGGTTTGATCAATATTTCATAGCACCTCTTTGCTAACCAGCACTAAAACACTGTAAACACAACATAACCAGAGCACAGAATGCTCAGGAAACATCGATTAATGATGATCCTTAGAACCTTCATGCATAAGATGGCATGGGTAAATCATTGTCTTCAAGAGTGTTCTCAGACAAGAAACATGGAGAAACATGTCTGTAATTACTAGTGCTTCTTATATGTACAGTAATGCACTTCTCTTGCATTGCATTTAAATGAAGAACAGATGTTCCTGCTTGCAGTGATGGGCAGCCAACATTGCTGTAAGAATGATTATTTCCTGCTGGTGGATGAACTTGCAAATGGGAGATTCCCTCTCATGTTCCATCATTCTCTTTCCCTGACCCCCATGTACCCTCCCCACCCTAAATCACTCACACTGCACATTGAGTTGATATGGAATACGGAACTCCATGGGCAGGGCTGGGTGCCGCACCACGCAGGTGAGTGGTTGGTCTTGGGCGCGACGGGTTGGGCGCCAGAAGTAGCGTACTTGGGTGGTGGTAGTCCCGTTGGGCTCTGCGTGCTGGTGCACTTGGGAGTGGCCGAACAGCTCCGTCTCCCAGGAGACCTCTGCAGGAGGCCGTGCCCGCTCAGCTGTGCAGGTGGCCACCACTGACTCATTGCCACCATCCAGCAGTGGAGCAGAGCCCGCTGACACATATACCTCGGGCTTCACTGAGACAGAGGAGACACAACAAGTCACTCTCACTGATCTTCTGTAATGCACCACATGACTGCTGCATCAGTGAGGGCAAAAAGAACTGGCATGATCTGTCTGTGGAAGGTCTGCCACATTCATGTACTTGTGTGTGCATATATGTTCATACATCTTTGCCCTCTGGAAATAGTCAAAAGTCTGGCTATGGCTTTTGAATCTTGCCATAGTAATATGAACAACCAAGCAACACTCCATAACTCAAAATTCTTCGATTCCACTCAAAATTCAACTTAAGAGAATTGGCATTGGACATACATGGAAATTATTTTTTTTCTGTAAGTCTAATGTCCCTTTTACAATTAATTCAGAATAAATAAAAGCTTAATACATCTGTCGGCATTTGAGTTATGGCAACTGCGGATAGCTGCCCTAGATTGTGTTCAGTCTTTTGCCAGATGGCTAATCTTTGATCGACAGGTGTCCATACCTGCAGGAGTCCATACCAAATTCAAACAATAAACAGATGGAATGTCCTTTCTCTTCATCACTGACACTTAAAAATGCCTAACACAGTAAAGACTTAAACTAAGGCACTCCCAGATTCCTTTCGTGTCTGAGTTTGTTTTGCAGCCAACCAACGTTGGGAAGTGGAGATGCAAGTGTCACTCTGCAAGTGACAGAAAACGTATCAAATAGACATCTGAAGAAAATGCAAGTACAAATTAGGGGATGACCTGGAAAAAAGTTTGTATCTTTAAAAATATGTATCTTTTAAAATATATTAAATTTGTAATATGAGAAGCCAGTGCATACAAATACCTCGATTAGCACCGCTTCTTTCAGCACTATTTTGGAACAGGGTTTTTAGCCCTTTGAGTAATTTATTATAATTATATACCATATTTTTAAAAATTAAAATCTCTAAACTTCTTTGTATTTTTATGGTTTTATCCCTAAAACAGACTGTTTTCTATCTTTAAGAAAGTTATAACTGTCTATTTTGCATTATGTTGTGCATGTAGAGTTTTCCGGCACCAGTATATAAGACTGTATATAGACCTCTAAGCATTTCACTTTTCAAGAACACATCTAGAGCGCTGATCGAGGTATTACTGTGACTGAATCCAGTTTCACAAAAAAGAAAATTGACAGAGGTACCAATTAAGCATACAAACTGGACATCAAATGCTCTACTGACTGGCAGCACTGCTGCCAGCTTTAGACAACTCCACCTTAGGCACATCCTGGCTGTGTGTACACAAATGCAGAAACTATAGCAGCCCTACAATCACATACAGGCCACATTTGTTTTCTTCCGACTGACATTAAAAGTATAGGTACTATATTCTCATGACACATTCCACCAAAACTTGTAAAACTTTCCACAGTCGGTATAAGTAGAAGTAATGAGTAATAAGTAATGTATTCATCACTGACTACTGAATGCAGACATATATAATTTAAGTGAGACAAAACTTATATTTTGACAGTGACTCCAGCAGTGTGTGGGACTGTGATGCACCCATTCCCCTGTCCTGTGCCACCCCACAGCTTTGGTGCAACAGAGTTGTCCACTGTTACAACAGTCTTCTGTTCCTCTGCCAGTCATGTTCCATAACACAGATTTTTCTCAATGAAACTGTATCATTGTCACTTGGGAGATCGGGTGGGGTTTTCCTGTGTAATACATCTCTCTCCAAGAGTCTTAGTCTGCATAACCAGACAAGAAGAAGGTCTTTTAAAGACCACAAAGCAGTGATTTATTGAAAAAGATTAATGTGCTATTTCCTAAATGACTGCCAGCCATAAAGGAAGCTGGGTCTCAGAGTTATAGCTAAAATGTAAGCTTTTAATAGAAGAAATGGGCTGAGAAAATCTAAAAACATGCCCTTCCTCTAAATCTGACCAAGCCTACTCTTTACCCCTTTCTAGATATGTAGCTGTTCTCAATCAACAAATATTTCTCACTGCTCCGCATCTAAGCCTAAAATAGACTGGTATCTTCTCTTGTCCCCTTTCATATACTGGCTAGTACAAACACTCCCAGCATACCTCCCATTCTCAGTATGCCTGCCAATAATCCCCCTCCTTCCCTGAACCCACAACAACTCACTTTACCCCCCCCCCCCCCCCTTTCCCTTATGGTACCTTCAATAGTTTGCCTTCCAGTATAGATACATAATTGGGAGGCCCTGNCCCCCCCCCCCCCACCCTTTCCCTTATGGTACCTTCAATAGTTTGCCTTCCAGTATAGATACATAATTGGGAGGCCCTGACAAGGCAGTTGCCCATTTAATAGGTAATGGTTTTCCACTGGGGGAAGGGAAACATCAGCCCCATTCTACCCAAGTGATTTCCCCATCAGCAAGTCCAAAAGTCCTATATGCTCCTGATCACTCACTGTAATGGAGAATGGAGAATGCCAATATAGTCTTTTATTACAGGCTCACTGTTTGTGCCCAGAAAGGGAGGACTCTGAAAATACATTTCAGACTGATCTAGGCATAAATTTCTAGATAAGAGCTTTCCAAATGGGATGAAGCCACCATGTCATAAAGATACTGTTTCACTTTCCATATTAAAGGATTGAATTTGCTTTAAATTTTCAACTTTGACTTCTAATATTGGGGAAAAAGAAGAATTTTTATTTGTATACAACTTTAGTGAATTAAAAAAACACTTTTCAAGGCATTCCTTTGTTTTATTACTTTCAAGGTACTTGAGCTATGAGCAACTGGAAATTAGTTGATGTTCCTTCACATCTTTTGCACTTCTACTGCTATTGCAGGAGTTGTGCTGTGAACTAATGGGACAAATGCAGGACTTGGAAATGGTCATTTTCACTCTGCATAATCTTACCTATGATGTTGACACTTGTGGAGGCCTGGGTGTTACCCAGGGGAAAGGTGGCTGCTTTACAGGTGTAGACCCCCGAGTCAGCAAAGCCCACATCTTGCAGCACCACGGTGGCATCCTGCGGGGAGGGTGACCGGAAGGACAGCCGCTCCCTGTACTCAGAGGCAATGGAGATGCCAAACTCGGGGTTGAACACAGCTAGAGTAATAGTGCCTGAAGGTAGGCTGCGCTCCCATGTGCTCTGGGTGAGGCTGAGGTTGGCTTCCACCTCCACCAAACAGCTCAGCGTGATGTTCTTTCCCAGAACAGCGTTCACACTTCTGGGGACCACCACCTGGTTAGCGAACACCCCTGTAGGGAAAGAGGAGAAAAGTTGGGTAACTGCCATGAGCTGAAGTCATCAACATGGGCATGATTCGCACCGTTGTCTTCACCCCACTTCTGTTGGTTCAAAAACACATGCAAATACTGTCAACTGTTTGAGAGAAAGAGCATTTGTGATCCCTAAGACCGCTGACTGGTTCAGCTGGCTGTAGGTCAATGGAGGGTGCAGAGAATGTGTGGGTGAGCTGTAGTCCTGCCCTCACGCAACACATGCAGATCTCCCAGGATTCAGGCCTTCAGCTGGGAAGTGGATGGGGGATGGAAGTAGTTTGGCATATGCCACCCCTCAGAGCTCAGCATTTTAATGAAATGCTTGCTTGTTCACTGCAGGATGCCCTTGCTGTCCTTTACAATAATTGGCACTGTAACATGCCGAACAAGGAAACACCTCAAAGCACTGGAACGCGATCAAACAACTAAAGCAGTTTGAGCATCTTTCCTGCCCTTTTACTAGCTTTTACTGCATGTCTGGGACCCCCACGTAGATAATTAAACACAATTTGGACATAAAGTTAACTCCAGCCTGCCAAAAAGGTTCCATGCACCCTGGGAGAGAATATGTAGGGGTTAGCTATGATGGCAATTGCACCAAAGAGAGTGAAAGAACCCTCTCTCACAGACTTCCTAGACAAAGTATGTGTCCCCCCACTGTGAAGGGCAAACTGATATATCTCAAGTGGAAGAAGTTTGGTGAACTCGGATGATGTATATCCCGGTAAACTGTTCTCCCAAATGTTCTTTTTAGCTTTGGCCACAACAAAAATTCATACCTAAACCATACTGATCTCCAAACTATGTGTGACTTGCTCCTTTTCCCACCCTACTGTAACTTACCACACTCAATGTAAGCTGGTCTCCACTGACTCCCTTCACCCCAGCCTTGGGTGTGTGCAAGAAAAGCGCAAAGCAAGGCAGAGTGGGTGGGGTGTCACTAGTTCCTTTGCAGAGTCGCCACACGACTTTCAGCTACATATCGCCTTGCCAATGACTCCCTCATATTAGACACAGAATACTCCTCCCCAGCAGCCTGCTGCTCCACACAGAAAATCAACAGTGTGGGGAACACATGGGCTGCACTGAGATCAGTGACAGCTGTCACAGAACAGTTGAGGGTTCAAGTGCCAGGAGGGGGCCTTGGCTTTGTACCTATGGTGCACAGTTCGTTAACGGAACTACTTCAGCACAAGCACTGAGATAAAACACAGGTGGCATGTACAACTGCAAAGTAAAACTGCTTTGGACAAGAGAATCTTTTAAGAAAGAATTTAATGAATTGGACAGAAGGAAAGACACACACACACACATACACACACATACACACACACACACACACACACACACACACACACACACACAGAGGAAAGGAAATACAGCTTTCCCCTGCAGCACCTGCCTGAGTGGCCTGGCATAAGCCCAGCCAGAGAAAATACATCTATTTTCTCCATTTTGCTTTGGACCAGCAGTACTTCCACTGGGCCAGAATCAAGGCAGGCAGACTCACACCAAAATAAGAAAGAAGGATAAGTCAACACTTTACTCACCAAATAGTATATATATAAGAAATCTGACGTGGTGGCTGCTCATTTACTGGCATTTAATGGAAACGCAAAATAGACATTACACAACATTAAAGTACTAAACTATGACATAATGAAGCACAAAAATATATGTAGAATAAAAACTATACAAATAGTACAATTACATACAAGGATGTGTATCAGCATAACTAAGTTCTATGAGAATAGAAGGGGAAACAGCAAGGCTAACAGTAACAGGTGCAATAGATGATACATTAATAAATATATTGCTTTAGGATATATACTGTATCATCTGTATTAACTGTGTTGTGAGCTGGATCAGCTGTCAGAATCTTAATCTGCACTCAAGAGTGATATGGGCTATAATGTGCTGCTCAGACAATGAAAAGAGGGAGGTACTGCTGTCCCCATTGCCACAGGAGGGGAGACAGATGGACACAGTACGGGACACTGAAGTCCCATTGAGAGCATTGAATCGTTATGCCAACCAGCAAGGGCTTCACTCAGATAGAGCAGCTACCCAGACACTACAGCCCTCACGATACCCCCAGCAGCTGAGCACAATCACAGAATATCCGCTTTGCTGTTAAATGATTAAATGAATTGAACTGAACTGAAATAACTTTACTGGTCATTAACCGACATTGACTCACTGACACATTCAGCAGTTGACAGCCCATTTGCCGAGAAGCGGTGCATGTCTTTCTCAGTGAGCAGAGAAAAGTTGAGGATGAAAAGGCACAAAGATACTTGAGACTGAAAAAGAGACAAATAAAATCAGTGGGCAAAGACATCAATGGTTGTACTAATAAATGACTGAGAGAAGAGACAGAAATCACAGCAAGAATTAATTCATGAAAAAACTATGCTTTATTCTCCAAAGCAGCCCCTGACATCACTAATTGCGACAAGCTGCTCGACAATGTAACGGTAAATCAGAAGTCTCCACAGCCCCTAGCAACAGACTCAAACATCCCATGTGGGCTGGCTTGATGAGCCAAGCCCCCTCCTACTTCTTCCTGACTGAACCTTGTTCGTGATCCCCCGCCCACCCATAAACACATCCACTCACTCACATACACAAACTCACCACACATTGGGAGAGGCGAGGAGAATAAACACATCTACATCTGCGGAATGATTTTCATTAATTACTGATTTCCAACATTAAGTTAATATGAAAGCCTCCATGATGTCATCAGCCCCTCTTCTTGAGAAATCTGAAAACAGTTTTATATGTGACCTGAAATCTGTTTTAGATGTAGAAAATATACAGGCTTACATAAGCACATTAAGTACAGTTATTGGCCACAATGCACCATAAAACCTCATAGCTCTGCAGCATGGTACTTAATCCAATCAATAAATAGCTTAGTCCAATTCAATATCTAAAGTCCTTATACATTTATAAAATGTATATCTACTACATTACCTGGGTTTCCTCCCTCATGGTCCTCAGAGGACAATACTCCAAATTATAATGTGTTTATTATTAAAATATCACAACTTGCATTAACAATTTCTGATTAATTGTGACATATACCCACAACAAGATCGCTGTAGAGAACAAGCAGCAAGATGGGAAATGAAACAAAGAAGTACAGAGACAGACACACAGGAGACAGAGAGCAAACGTAGCTGAGTCAATGCAGTCACAAGGTCAGGGCCTCAGAGGAGGCAAGGGGACACCCAGGCAACGACAGCCAGCACAGGGCCAGAGTCTTGTGTAAGTCAGCAGTCCTGATCCAAAGGTGAAAGGTTATAAATATGGAATCTCTCTCTCTCTCTCACACTCACACACACACACACACACACACACACACACAGATACTAAAAGGAGAATGGGTGTGCATCATACAGGGATTCCACAGTACTTTTCTGATTGCTCAAGGTCTACAGCAGGGTCCTCATCTTAAGAACACAACAGGGACCAGAAGCCATTAGTGTTTTGTTCTTTTTTTTTTGTAAAACCAAACACTATATCATAATCACAAAGCTTAGTAACACAGACATCCCTCAATTTATTCACAGCCTTGGTTTTGTAAAAACTTCAGATAAAAAAAAAAATCATCACAGCATTAAGTCACTAAGACTATTTATTCCATTTTCACCAATCACTCATCCTGTGAAGTGTTGGAGTGTACAGAGTATATCTTTGAAATGTGGTGCTCAAAGTAGGGTACACCCTTGACAGTTTATTTTACTATTATTACAACTACTGAAGCATAGGCCATTTCTTTATTGTTCTTAATTCTGGCAAATAAAGTGTTTTAACTTTGATTTTAATGGAGAAATTCAGGGTAAGTACCTTGCTGAAGAGAACTAGAGAAAGAGGTGGCACATTAACCCGGGTTCCTTGAGTGCTGGCCTTTCCTTGGTTATTGTTTATGTAACATTCCGTTTCCACTGAATAGTAGAAAGGAGGAAGCAGTGGCTGCTCTCGGCTTTTCAGTAACAATTCCATCCACTCCTGTTGTTATGATAAACCTAACTAACTCACTAAGTGGAAAACACCACTATGAATGAGCAAAAGGCATGGAAGAGTTTGCAATGTGACAAGATAAGAAGTGGAGATGTTATCGTGAAATATGAGAAGATTCTTAGACCTTTGAGAATATTCTTATAGGAGAAGGAAACAAATGGCATCAGAAGGAGTCAGCATGACCAGGAAGCTCAGGCCATCTATCTGATGGGGTATTAGTAAATCTGAGCCCTAGCAGCTGTCCTGGGTGTAGCACAGCAGGAGGCTCAAGTCGGACTGGCGTTTCACACAGAAAGAGCCATCAGCGAATCAGTGGGTGACGCAAAGGCCAACCTATGTCTGACTGCTAGCAGATGTCCAGGACAGAGTGGCAGTGGGGAAAAGATCACCCCCCACCAACACCAGGTATGATAGCTGATTCCCAAGGAGCAGGAACAGAGAAATAGGCACTGAAAAATATGACATAAATATTCCACATACATTTGCACATGTTCACTTAGCTGACAATTTTCTTTAAAACAACACTGTCATGTTGTTTACAAGGATTTAGTCATTTCTACAGCTGAGTAATTGTGACTAGAGCAATTCAGGGTAGTCACCTTGCTCAAAAGGAGGAAGAATTCAAATTTGGATCCTTTGAGTCAGAGACAGCAGTTTAAACGGTGCTCCACACATTAATTCACACTTATCAATACAGCTATCCCTCACTACCCCTAATCTCTCTATCCAAAAATTCAGGTTCACACAACTTGACATTTTCCCTCAAAATTCATGATCTGAATCAATGACCCATTCTTCTGTATCTGAAAAAAATTTCTAAGTATCCCCTGGCAAAAATGTTTGAAAGTGAGTCCAGGAGACTGAATGCAGTGATAATATTAAAGTATTCCCTTAAGAGTGATGGCATCATGGTTTCCTCCCACTTGTAATTTCAGAGAAGTAACAAGTGCATGTAATAACAGACAGGTGCCATTTTGGGTGTGTTTAAGTGAACAAATGGGAAGGAACAGAGCAATTAGCGGTAAAAGTTACTGGGATGGTTTTTCTGATTTAAGCATGCATTCAGCATAGTCCACACTTATAAAACTGTCCATAATAAAAAAAGAATATGCTCAACAAATCCCTGCTTCGGTTTATTACTCAAACTCGGGGCAATTGATTAGTTTAAAAGTGGGAATTACCCCAAAGCAATAATTCTGGCCCTGGAGTTTATACCACGAAACTCCCCTGTGATTTCTGCCAGCCAGAAAAGGTTATGAGAATGCGCTGCAGTTGTATCTCTGCTGTTCTCCTAGACAGTATCATGTCTTGTGCTTGTGTTGTTTAAATGTATTATACATTATCATCTTCCCAATATTTTTAATTGGCTGGGGGACTTGAGATGTGCTGGGAATGCATTATTATTTTTAAAATAATAAAATAATGGAACATAAGCTTCTGCTATCCAGTATATTTTCAGGAACATATTAGATTCAGGTAAGAAGGGACAGCTGTACTTACAAACAACGTAGGAATAGCTGTACATACAAATAGGTCAAACAGGTGCACACACATCGTGAAGTGTACTGTTCCATTTTCAAATATGCTTGCAATCACACTGTTATGCACTCAGAAAAATACGCCACATGTGCAAACAACAGTTCTTTTCAATTATGCGTGATTTCCATTTTTAGAAGAATGCCAAAATGAAGCTCGTTCATTGTGTAAAACCCAGTAGCTTTGCTGCACTGAACACATGTATATACCCATACTGCTCTGGAGCAATCGGACATGAACAGATGGACCATGGGTCATATTACCATGCAAATGAACACCAAAAATATGACAGGACCCCCAATGGCTGAATACTGCTTACAGATGCCATTCTTCAGTCACTCTATATGTAATTAATGAATAACTCATAAATTTCATTTTCAACATCAGGTGAGAATATGGTGTGGTTTCTTTTGCTCTCAAGGTTACCATGGTGACAGCCATCTGTAGCTTGTTGCCACTCTTCACTGTCCCTGCAGGGTTTTTGGCTGGTTCTCAGATTTTACTGTGGTACAGCACTGTGACTGCCATGACCTCGGAGCCTTTCCTCCTTACATGGTAACTGGCTCCTTAACTTAGATACCTGGGGTGTTAGCAAAGAGCAATGTGCTTCCTACAGGAAGCCAAAAAAGGGTACAAAAAGAGGAAAGAAAATGGCACATGCAAAAACATGGCGAAGAAAAAAATGTTCCTGGGTAATGATGCTATTGACAAAATTTGGTTTGTGGAATGGAAGTGAACTTGTTGATTTTATACTATCAGGAGGACTGGTGTGTGTGTGTGTGTGTGTGTGTGTGTGTGTGTGTGTGTGTGTGTGTGTGTTGACATGACATATGCAGAGACAAATGTTGAACCATTACAGTCTGAGCACGTTCCTCATCCTCAGGTTTCGTAGCAGCGCAATCACTGGTCATTCTAACCCTTCGACCCTACAACCATCGGTGCTTAAACCCCCTCACCCACTACCCAAAAAATACTGAAGGTCAGAGCCACAAAACCTATTGGAGAAACAAAATAAGCCAGCAAAGACAAATGGCCAACAGCTGACAGAAGTTCTCCCCAGCTTTTGGGAAACTCTAACCAGGAGTCCAGTGCGAATGGTCATTCCCATTAGGCAGTGAGGACGTGAGGCCGACTTGGTGAGTCTGGTGCACAACCCCCCACTAGTCATTTATAGACTGTCACCTTTGAGCTCATTTCAGTGCTGGACAAAGTGGCAAACTACAATGAATAGAAGCAGAAGACCTGCATGTGCTCCTGGACAAAGAGCAGTCCAGCCTGCATAACTCTTGGCAGAAGCTGAGCAGGTACATTGCAAATTAAAAATTTATATTTTAGCCATGAGCCAGTACTCACTGAGGTCCATTAGACCAGCAAAAGGTTAAACTTCAGTGCACAAAGGGAAAGGCACATGCCAGCTGCTATCAGGTTCACATTAACCTGAAACATTTCTTCCTTGTATTGTTCCTCACAGGGCATTCCAACTGGTTAATTCACACTAGCAGTGGACTTTGTGGGCTGATTTATGGGTGGCTTCCAATATAACAGTTCCTTTTTCTAGAGACTGGTCCTCTGTTCTGCTTTCTTTGACATGCCCCGCCACCTGATGAACAGCATCTGGGGCCCAATGTAAACTGCACAGGCAGCCAGGATGGGGGTCTACACCACAACAGTGTGATCAGCCTATCTGGCAAAGACATTCTGAGCAAGAACCACATGGCATCTGTCTGTAATGAAGTTAAAAGCATTTTATTACCTCACTAAGTCATGCTTGCCCATATGTATGCCTCCCACTTCGCAGGGGTAACAGACTATAGATCCACAGGCATGTTCCCCCAGATGGTGCTTCAGTAGATATTAACAGCATTTGTACTCATTTAGATTTCAGGGCACAGGATTCTGCAAATGAGAATGACACAGGTGTTGTTGCCAGGCTCCAGACAGAAATTATCAATATGAATTTGAATAACTTAAGTGGGCTCTGCATAACCAGAGCAGCCAGGCTAAAAACCCTCAGTCTGCATGCAGGCACTCAGGGAGGTCGCTCCAGTTGAGAAGCTGAATCTGAAGATGACAGGATGCCTTACTCGGATAACATGTTTAAGGCCGTATAAGGTGTTGAAAAATATGAATGTTGTAACAGAACAGCCTGATGAACAGAAAAGGACAGTGACACGTTGCTCAATTCGTGGCCTTGGTGACCAGGAATGGCCTGGTGAAACGGGTTACTTTCAGATGCTGTCTGCACTGCACGCCACAGCTTCAGCATCACTTAAACAGTGCGGAAGAGATCTGGCCGTCCTGGGCTCACATGACAGACTCAAGAAAAGTTTACCTAAGAGTCTTAAAAACACTAACTTCATCATTAAAAGCGTGACGCCATCAGTCTGTTTTCCACTCACCAGCTAAGACCTCCTGAAAAACAGCGGGACGCTCAGGGTTTAAAGTTCAACTTGCAGTTTGATCTGGTTCTATCCCTTACACCCATAAATAAGAGGCACAAATGAATAATGCGCACGAATATGTAATCTCTTCCCCTTGCCGAGCTCTGGCAGCCATGAAATTCGCAAGCCATTACACCGTAATGACATTAGCAGATGACAGGACAGTTGGGCTGCTATTTTTTCCTTCTACTGAATCAACTTGTGAACCTGGGTTTACTTCTAGACAATCTCAATGGAACTACAGAGTTGTGCATTTCAAATCATATCTGATGAACTGGATCTTATCTCCCATCATCAACCAGCAACACAGGCACTGAAATGAAAAATGTCATTTTCTCCAACGTGTTTACTTGAGCTGGCGGCCTCCCTGTTTATCTTCTCTCAGTTCTAATTCATACCACTAGAATCTGAGCTCTCCATCTGAGCTCTCCATCCTTCCATTATCAGTAACCGCTCATCCACTTATGCCTGCGATCATCCAGATTCTATCCCAGGAAGTGCAGTGCAGAAAGCTGTGCAAATGCCATACAAGAGGCCAAAGGGAAGAGTGGGCACACACAAATACACATACACACACACACACCCACACACACATACATACACACACAGAGAACTGAAGCACCACAAAAAAAAAAAAAAAAAGACACAAACACAGGGAGGGATCAGATCTGAACCCACAACCCTGAGCTCCAGGCCAATAGCGCTACCTGTTGAACCAGTGCTCCTCAGAGAGAGAAAGGAAAAACCCAGACAGTTTGGGTCCGTTTACATGCAGCTGGGACTTTATTAAAACAGGAATGATGACTTCTCTCTGCAGGCCGCTATGCACAGCACAGATGCCTGCAGTGCTCGTCCACATCTGGCTTCCCTCAGCGAACTCCGGTGTGCCCGGCTGGCCGCCAGGGCTGGGGTCAGCTCCGGGCCCATGCCGTCCCCATTCTCACGCACACACAGGAATGTATCTGCGGCCACACGCTCAGGCACAAGAACACACACTTAGGCAGGAATGCAGACTATCATACTAACAGAGACAATATTTATACACGCACGCATGCAAACACACATAGATTGATGAGGCTTCAGAGAACTTTTCACTTGGAAAATCTTTCCTAAATTGTTGGCTTTCCAAAAATATCGTAAAGTTGAATCCTTTGAAGCCATCTTTATGTCAACATTTAAATCCTCTACTCATCAGCACACCCATAATTCAGAAAAATGTAGCAAAATCAGAAAGCCAGGAGGACAAACAACAATGTCTTACAAAACTAGGTAGCATTAATATGTTCAATAATAACAGTCTCTCTGTCTGGACCTTAGAGGAAATAGCACTTCCTATGGACCCCTAGAATTCTTGATTTCAGTTGGTCCACGTCTGCTCCCTTTGCCAGCAGTTTGCTCCTGAACAACTCATTTACTTACAGGAACGGAAATTTTTGTGTGCTGCTGAAATGTGATTTTAGCCAGATGAATTTATATAATAACTAATACACACATACAGAGATGCACACAACAAACTTTTGGGAGTACAGTTTGACTTTAAAGTACAAAGCCTTTTTATATGTATAAAAGGAACAAAAACAAACCATACATCAGAGGTCAGACATGGTTTTTCAATGACATTTTATATAATGCTTCGAATACCTAATTTGATCATCAATCTATATATGGACCACAGTGGAAAGAAAATACAGCCATTCTTCACATAACAGAGTTAATTTGTTCCATGAAATCACCCTGTTAGGCAAATTCCAGTTTTGAGGAGGTTGAATTACCATTATTTATTACAGGGAGATAAGCCATGTCACCTAAAATTAATTGAAATACCAAAAAAATAGTATTTTATAGTACACAAACATGACACTACCAACATATTTAATATTTTTGTTATATTTTCATCAGTTCATCAGTTCATTCATTATTCAATAACCACATGTCCAATGCAGGGTCATAGAAGTCTGGCATCTATTCCAGAAGCATAAGGTTTGATCCAAGGTATTCCCTGGAAAGAGACATTTTGATCATTTGGCTTGCGGATATTTATGACATAAAAGAATTAAAGTTCACAAGATCACTGCCTGTGTCTCTCACTCATCAAAGCACATCAACCCCATTTTCTTAGAGGCAGTATTCCCAACAAGTGTTTGAACCCTTCTCCTGCTGTACCTTGAACAATGTACCTATCATTAGTTGTTCCAGGAAAAATTCCCTTGGTAGAGAATTCTAAGTAGCTTAATACTACATGTTGGGGTGGAGAAAATAATCAGATAATGAATAACAGAACTGAATATGACGTGATTTAGATTTACTTGAATCAATGTTACTGTTGGTTGAGATTAAAAGTGAGCAGAAAGTACCACATTTGTTTTGTTAATAAAGAAGTGTGGCTGTTCTATTAAAATTTTTTAAAGAATATCTGCTTCTACCAATTGCCTATATTCAAAGACAGAAGTCCAACCACCACTGTTTGAACATTACTTGAGCGCTGGTGGTTATTGTTTCCAGGGTTATTAATACACCCTATTAAGCCAGAAAATATCAACTGACACCACTTTAGTTTTGAGACATCCTAAGAGAGTATCTCCATTCTAAAGCATCTGATACAGATTAAAATAATCATTCTGTAAGTAAAATGTCCACATAATGGACAAAAAAAAGTGATTGTACTGAATAATAGGTCTGTTGTATGAAAAAAGGATATATAATTTCATAGGCCGCTGTATTAGTCTTCCTTTGTACGAGACCCCGTTATTGTGAGGGCCGAAAGTACACACTTGAGGACTACGTCTGGTTGGCAGCTATTATGCACACACTTTGGTATTTCTGTAATGCACTTTCCCTGACTCACCAATAATTACTTTGCTCCAAATATGTCCATGGCTCTTTGAAGTATAGTAACTGTGGTTTAGAAATCTCTGAGCTGGGGGAAACATTTAAGGTCATTTCACATTGGAAATGCTTTTTGCAAAATGGAAGGAAACTGATTTGAGGAACTAATCAAAAAACAAAACAAGTAAATGCATCAAAATGTGTTATGTCTCTTTGTAAACCCCACACATGGATCTTGTTCAGCAAATTGGGGTACAAGAAAACAAAAGACTAGGCAAAATCCACACGTACATAAGTGCAACTTATCACAGCCAGAAGGTGGACTGAAAATCAAACTGAAAAAACTACGAAAACACTTACTCATTCATTGGTCATTTCCACCATGCAGCCCCCCCCCCCAAAGTTGATGATCAGAGTTTTCTTCACTGCTGAAGAATGCTTATTGCCGCAAAACAGAACACACAAATGGTCAGAAAGGGCACCACAAACAAAAGTAGATAAACTTGGAGGCCAAGGTAGGTCTCTGTCAAACACACACCAACTCCAGCCATGCCAACTGGTTTCTCTACTAGTTCCTTTATGATTTGTACATTTGTGCATCCATCATTCTTTATAATAATCTCTCTCTAAATACCACACATGCCAAAAAGTTCTGAGGTTTGGGTTTAGATTGTCTGCATTACTGGGGGCCAGGGTTGTGTGGAGGGAGTGCTTTGACTACATATCAACATTTAAATCTGTGCAAACTTAAGCTGCACAACTGGAACAACTTAACTGGCACTCTGTCCTTAAAAAAACGAGCACCATATTTCCACACAGTGCGAGTCCCGTTCATTGACACTTCTGTTCCCAAACCAGGTTGTCTCTGTCATGTTTGCACAGGCTATTTTTCCCATCCAGTTTGCATATTTAGAGATGTACCAACCTTCCATTTTACACAGCAGATAAACAGCAGCTCTACCTGTTTTCTGTGGTTCAGCTAATTGTGTTTCACCTTGAAACCTAAAATGAAAAACTCCTTGATCACATGCAAAAACAAATCACACAAACAATGATTTGCAAAGCGGCAGTTAGAGAACTTTTGAGATACTACAAAAACTGGGTTAATTTTGGTTTGCGGTAACAAGAAACACTGCATGAAGCATGTCGTAAAGGTGTGACACAAACTAATAGAGTTTTTTCCCTATGCAAGTCATTTATAATTACAAAGAAAATTTCAGCTAAATACAAATTTAGCAGCTTCACTATTTCACATTCCTTTGCAACTCCAGCTTAGCTTCATCTTAAATAGTTACTAAATATAATTCTCTTTCTGTGTATAACAGAAAAGTGGTTTATTGTGACTTAATAAATGCATGTTTATTCCAACGCAGAATAAATAAAGAGTTGAGAACAGTGGATCCAACAATGAATATGAAAGATTTGTGGACTTGTATCTGCCACAGGACTCAGTGTTCATACACTAAAATAAACCAGTCCTCATACAGTAGTGGTCTGTATGCTCAGATGGCACAAAAGAACACACTACTGAAAAAGACCTATTTTTAATCACATCAAGTTCACAATAAATGGCATAAATGTCATGTAAGGGCATAACTGGTACAGAAATGTCATTTAGACATATTTTTTGTACAAAATCTGACAGAAAACAGAAAAATTAAATCACATTAAATCAAGTTTAACCAAACTAAATTTTAGTAGACTGTTTGAAAACATTAATGCTGTTCATTTTTTTTCAGAAATAGTATTCAAAAACATGATTATTTATGTTCTCATCATTAGGATACAATTATTCCCTAATTAACACAAATTTGGTTTAATCCAACTGAACAAAAATAATTTCTCAACATAATCAGACTTATATGATCTGAACTCCATAATACAACAGATCAAGATAAAAAGGCAGCCCAACAAAGTCATTAACTAAAAAAAGAATCAATAAATCCAGTGGTCCACAAAGACAAGGTTTCCCCACCCATTTCACACTCTCATACAAAGTATAACTCATACATAAATCAGCAGTAATTTTTCTCCAAAGCAAAAAATCTAACTGGTTGAATGCAGACTTCGAGTATAGGCCTACAAATTAAAATTCTCACTCAGATTTACGGCACTCAAGAAAAAAAGGCAGGTTAAGTGCTAAAGAGCCAACTAATAAAAAAAAATAAAATGGAAAATGTCTCACAATCATTCTTCAAAAAGCAATACCAATGTCAACATCAAGCACTACTATGAATTTACTTTAAATATTGCAATTCAGAAAAAAATCTGTAAGCTATACAGTATAATTTATTTAACTGAGACTGCAGTTTAGGGCCACCGTTGACTTCCGTAAATAAATAAATAAAAATCCTGCACGCATAAGTTGAATTTCATAACAGTTTTGCAACAGGACCTACAACCAAAATGCAGTTCTGCATACTGTATTTAAGAAGGAATGATACTGCCACACCCACCCATAAAAATATCACATCCTAATTTACACTCTCACTGGGGATATTAAAAATATGGGCTCAGCTGTCGACTGCTGTCGGTTCAACCATTCTAGATCAGTTTTTTTTTCCAGCTCCATCTAGTCGTGTGCGCCACATGTGTATGAATGAGACACGGAGCTCATTCTACTGAACTCATAATAGCACCCCTGTCAACCAAGTCATTAGGACTTAAAATCCAAAGCCTGGTAGAGAAACTCCACCTGCACAGATGAGATCAGTGAAAACACCTCACCACGAATCCCAACATGTTTACATTATATCATTGAGAAAAGGGGAAAATGAACAACCACAAACGGAGAAGTGCATAGGAATAGGAGAGATGCTGTCTAAATTCATAAATAAAGAGTTAGAATTCGGGGGATGAGCCCTATATACTCTCCATTAAACGTCAGCTGCGTTTGTTTACCAATATGTACCAAACAAGGAGTATACAGTATACTACTGGGCTGCATAGGGTGGATATTTAGCATGGTCAATGAAAAAGAAGAGAATGTAGCCATCAACACATGTTCTGTGGCCATCAAACAAGAGCTGTACAAAGACATCAGGAAAGGCAGGGTATAAAGAGAAGAAAACCTTTTTCTCTCTTTTGCCCAACCTGGCTTGATCTTGAGGCCAGACTCATAAAAAGCCTGAATCCACTCTCAGCCTTGACGGCCAACTCCCCTCCTCTGCGGAACCTTGAGAACAACTCCCAGTGGCTTCATGAGAACAGAATTTGAACCCCGATCTATTCTTTCGGAACAGCAGGGGGATAGGGGTAGATTAGTACAAACATGAAATAAATGAAAAATACTATTTTTTGGAGGACACTTTCACTAAACACCTCCATTCAACTCTCACAGTAAGTGAAGCTGGTGGAAAAGAAGGCTGGAAAAAGAACCTAGATATATGCATCACGATAACACCCACAGCACTGACTCACGACAGATCCCACTACCTTGGTCTGTTGGCTCCTACTCCTGACTCAGACACCCCATCCACCTCCACACAGAAGTGCTCATGCTCTCCATAAAGCACCCCCCAGCAGCAGTCTGACACCCACAGCAGGAGGAGCGCGAGACATTCACTTAGACAGATCAGAACAGCTCTGCAACAACAGCACAAGTCCAAATGCCAAAATGATGGGGTAAACAGGAATGACATTTTAGAGAGGCCTTTCTAGAGGCATAATAAACATGGAGGGTTTCACATGCAGACGTGCATGTTGGTCTCTGGAATGATCAAAAATGCTTCATTAAAAACACAGACATGTAAAATGATATTCTTCTTATTCTGGGGGGCAGCAGATACCATAGCAGCTAAAGCTACTCCCTTAACCTAAGATGGGTTAAGTTCCATCTCCTGCTGTTGTACCCTTGAACAAGATAATTTCCCTGTTTAAAAAAAAAAAAATTACAACTGGAACAAAATGCTCTTATAAACTGATAAATCAGTAACTACAACAATATTATAAGGTGCTTTGGCAAAAATCAAAATAATTTTTCGTATTTCACAATGAATGCATACTAAAATATACAGGCCATAAAAAGTTTAAGATAGTGACCAAGGCCACAGCTTCAATTTGTATCTATACACTGTCTCAACAGGCTAGACAACCAGTTCAGTGGAATTTAAGTGTAGTACTGTACACGTTTATAAATCAATTGCATCATTGACCAAAAAGTCAAATGACATACAGAGCTGCCAATTTCATTTCAACAGAAAAAAGTGAGTTGAATCAATCATCAGTATGCTGTTCTGGATGACAAATAGACAATTACACATGAATAATAAAAGTTGAAATAAAAGCTTTAGGACATTTTAAAGCTGTCACTTTCCTGCAATGCTCTGTGGTATTTACTGACCTGAAAGTAACGACAATCAGGAAAAGAACAAGTAAGTCTATCATTAACTAGCTTCTGTGTTTTCACATTAATTTATTTTTTTTTAACATGGCCCCTCATTCTTACCAACTTCCTGATCTGCAGCCCCATTGTGTCACTTTCCATGTAGGAAGTTTATCTCTCAATCACTGAAAATGATTGATTTTTTAACTTGGCAGTTCTGCATTAGTTGCAGTTGGCTGTATACCCACAATGCACTTGTGGTGCCTTCATACAGAGCTTCTGGAGGAAAGCAGCAGGTATATGAACAATTTCTATAAAAGAAAGGTGGAAAACAGGAGCTGACTTTAGAGAAGCTTCTCAATACGACATATTCCATGTAGTGCACCAGCTTAGTTAAGTTTTCAGCAAAACAACTGTGCTGTGATGGAAAGGTACTGACTTATAATGGATGCAGGGACACTTATGTATGAACACATTAGTGGTCAACACACTTGTATCAGACTATTTTAGACTGTCTTCAGAAAGTGCTGATATGTATATTTCTTAACCTAATCATTACTTATGCTTATGAAACTTTAAGATTCATATGTTTTACCTTGTAAAAGTTTGTTTTTTGTTTAGTCTAAAGCAGAAAATGACAGTTATTCACTTATTTATAATCCTGTATGTTCAAATTTAAAAGACATTGTTAATAAATATTTTCTGTTTAACATTTTTAAATGAACAGCTCTCAGCCAGAGGTTATTGCACAAACATGTTGGTGTAATTTGCAAAATTTTAACTTTTTCATAACAACAATTACTAAAATAACCAGTTTTTCACCTCATGAAATCCTTCACCATTAAATGAGCTTCCGACGTTCCAAAGAGTGGAATTTTTGCAGTCTGATCTGTAATTGCATAGTATCTGACTATGGCAATGGCACTGTTGTACACCAAGGAGTGGTGTAGATATGGTGACCAGAAACTACAATCTCTATAAGTAACGCTGAAAGACTCAGTCAGTCAAATCTTGCTAATGGCTTACTGTACCCTACAGATTAGGTAATGGTGTCACCCAGGGTTACCATTGACCAGTATCGTCTGGGAGACCCTGATCATGTAACGATCATTTCATAAAATGCTGTATAAGGAAGGTTTAACCCTAAGTGCTGAACCTAAACCTTGGAAACACCCACCTTACAAAGCCTGAAGAAGCAAAGCACGCCAAGGAAGTCTACTGTAGTACAGAGGGATGCAGGCATCCAGAAATGATCCAATTAGAAAGAATGAGGGAGCGTAGGAAAAAAGCAACAACACCCACCCTACAACAAAGGCAGGACATGCAGACACTGCACGCTGGCTCGGAGAGTCAATGGGCAGAGCATGTGGCGGTGGGCGGAGACGGTGCCGAGGTGGAGGTCACCCCCTCATATTTGCTGATGTGTTGCTAGGGCACCAGCCTAATCCAACAACAGCCCATCTCCCAAGGGAACGAAGAGTTTAATTTTTCTGTGACTGGAGTTTGTCCCTTTGCCACCCCCATCTTCCCCAACATTACTCTGCTATATAATGCAGCCCTCAATATGCTGATAGGCTTCCTTCAAAAACGACACTTCGGCACTACTGGAAGACCTCCAACAGCTGCCAAAAGTGTCTGAGATGCAGCACTGCACCCATACAACCAGGATTACTGCTCTTCAGCACTCAGCAAAGACCTCTCCTTGACACACGCCACTGAGAGAGAGCAATAGGCAGATAATTATATAAAGGCTTTAATAACAGCAAAAAATAAATTAGCTTCATACCATGGTGCTACACTGCACCTGCAAAAATTCAAAGACCAGTTTGGTATGAAAGCAATATACTCAGTTTACCTAGACAACAAACTCAGCAAAATGACTCTTTGTGGCCAATTAAGCGCAGCAGCCTTCTGATTAAAAAAAAAAGTTTAAAAAAAGAACAATAAAACACTTAGCGAACCTGAGAAGAGTAACAAATTTTTACAGAAAAAAGTTCACATGCTGTCTCTACCTGCGTGGTTCAACCGAAAAGTGACTGAAGACCCATTCCATTCCATCACTCTCATTAGTCCTGCTCCCACTACATGCTTCTGTGTGTTTTCAGTTTTTTCCCCTTTAGGGTGCAATTTACGAGACTCTTATCCGACATTACTATATTTATTTCAAATCACACACCCTTGAGAACTTAAACTATATAACTGCGCAGTTTAATTACAGACCACAGGGCCTCTAACCATACCTTTTGTCCCCTCCTCCATCGGCACCATTTGAGATGCAGCGCCCAAAAAAAAAGGCACAAACAGAAAACGACCGGCAAGACTGATTGGCTGACAGCTTTGCGTCGTGCCACCGCACCCCTGGAGCGCGGTCAGGGCTGGTCACAGCGGCGCTTCTGAGGAACCCGCTACAGGGACAGAGCAGTACACACAGTCATGTGAGCAGAAGCAGGCCACATGGCCCTGGCACGGTCAGACCCAGCATAGTGCAAGGGCAACCCGACTGAACGGAGCACAAATCAAAGGATTTCTACAACAGAACTTGTCACCAAAATCGGCATTAATGTTCGGCTTTGGAGACGCAGTCAGTCCAGTGCCTTTGACAGGGCTTCTTTGTGCTGATGTGAACGAGAGGCCCTTCCCTACCTGCATCTGGGGCAGCTGTGGGTGTTGGCCTGCTGCCCTTGTGGTGCTCAGAGTGCCTCGATGGGTTCGCTCTCTGGCTCCCGGCCCAGCGTCAGGTCAATACCTCTAGACAGCAGCCCCCCTCCTCCTCCTTCTTCCAACTCACTGAAATTTATCTCCATTTCCCCCTCGGCTTCAACACACCCAGTCCTGGGAGTCTCCTGTTCTGACTGTGTCTACTCTATGTCCCCCATCTCACTGGGTGTCTCACCCACAGTTGTGTCTCACTGTCTGCCTCGTGTCTCCTGTGGAAAACACACTTTCAGCTACCTCGCCTTCCCATCCCTCTCCCTCCATTTACTTCTTGCTCTTCTACAGTCAATAACAGCACTGATAAATGCCAGGAGGATTGAAAATAAAAATACAATGAAAGGTTAAATAAATCAATCCACCTCACAGCATTTTCTTGTCTGCATTTTTTAGCCTGTCTTTTCATGGGTTTAAATTTGACAGTCAATGTCATAAGATAATATTTAATGCTGCAATAGTAAAGGCAAATGAACCCAAAGTAAAATAAACAGTGTACATCTTTCTAAACAGCCAATAAAAGTAATTGTATATGACTTACAACATATTAATGTCATTTTTTTCAACTTAAAATGATAAGGTAGTGAAATTGGTAGGTTTGCAAAAACTTTAAATGGCTCATTTTGCACCATTTCCAGTGTTTAACCTTGAAAGGAAGCAGAAAACATTCAAATAATTAACAATTTCCGTGAACTTGTAAACCAAAGAATTGACACTGGTTATGCTGGAATTTCAAACAACTTTTAGAAGCAAAGGCCAACATTTAGTCTCCAAATATTATACCACTACATCATTTCCTGTAGGACTGTATCAGACTGTGAACTCAATGAATGAATAAATCAGTGCAGCAGACAAATTTATATGCCCCAGATTCATGTACAACTGCCAACAATAATTTATGTACGCTGATGTACATGGTTTAGCTGTTAATAATTAATAAAGAAATTAATATAAACCAGTTGCGTTTTACATTTTAAATGACTAAACACCTTGATCTGGCCCAGTCCATCTTCCTCAAAACACAGTATTGTTTTACTCATGACAGGTTGTCATTTTACCCTGTATACCGTACAATACACAAAAGACTGAACTGAAACACTGTTTTGCCTAAATAAAAAAAGTTTTTTCTCTTTGCGTAACATTTTAAGAGTATTTTTGAGGGCAATCTGCAGATCAGACGCAATTTTTTTTTATTGTTAAGCAAAAGCGCGCGATGCTGGGGGTCACCCCTCCAAGCCCATCTCTCCGGGTGACTCGTTTCCATGGTAGCGGACTGAAGGCGACACAAACACGGGGCGGCGGGGTGTCACACAACTGCAGCCGGACAGGCCTGTGTCCGGGGTGGCCCCTGCTGTTGCTCTCTTGCCTCCCGGCACAAGCACCGCGCTCACCTAACCGGCCGCACGCGCTTAACTTCTCCACTGTGAAACTTGTAGAAACACCCAACGGCAGTAAGTCGCCGATGCCGTTATGTAACACAGTGCAACACTATCACTGCCCGAGGAAGCGTGAAATTTGTCAGAGACGTGGGATTTGATCCTTTTTAAAGGTGCGCAGCCGTGCTGGGGACTCCGGGCCCCTCGAGCTGAGCGCGCGACGTGGGACACTTACCGCTTACACAGAGGAGCAGAAGGAGCAGCGCGGTGGCTTTGAGGCCCCGTTGAAGCGACACGGTCCTGTGCCTGAGGTGTGACGCGGTCCCCGCCATGATACGCGCTCCGTGCTGCTCTCCACGAACCGCTCCTTCACACACTCGCACAAAGTGCTGCTCGCCTCGTCCGCGGGGAGAGCGCCGTGTGTGGACGTACCATGTGTACAGGCGAGCAGGGGGAGGCGCCTCCTCCCAGCTGTCCCACAAACTTCAAACTTTTCCTGAAGGAAACTTCACGCTCGACATGTGTTGTGTTTCCGTCCCGATTGGTGTCGGCGCTCGAACGGCGGGCTGCCGCACAGCGCGAAGCGCGCGACTCCTCGACGTCCGCGTGGTCTCTTCTGCGTGTTCCCGCTGGGACAAAGTTACTGGAGGGAAATGAATCCGAGCAATGTGGGCTTCTACTATGAATATACAGTACTGTGCAAAAGTCTTAGGCACCTGTGGGAAAAATGCCATAAAGCGAGGATGGTTCCAAAAATAATGTCATGAGTACTTATTAGTCAATAAACCTTCTAAAAAGTGCAGTAGACAAAAAAAACCTCAGTCAAATCAATATTTGGTGAGACCACCCTTTGCCTTTAAAACAGCATCACTTCTCTTATGCAAACTTGCACGCAGTTTAAGGTAGAGGTTGGTAGGTTCTTCCAAACATTTTGAGGAACTGGCCACAGTTCTTCTGCAGACTTTGACTGTCTCTGCATGTCCTCCCAGACTGACTTGATCATGTTGAGATCAGGGCTCTGTGGGGACCATACCATCTGTTGCAGGATCCCTTCTTTTTGCTGAAGATAGTTGTGTATGACTGAGATTGGGTGTTTGAGGTCATTCTCAGGCTGCAGAATGAATTTGGGACCAGTCAGAAACCTCCCTGATGGTAGATAAGAATCTACCTGTACTTCTCAACAGACATTGAAGTTGCACGCCTAAGACTTTTGCACAGTACTGTATGTCCACATGGAAATACACTGAAAATGGACCGATAGGTGATATAGAGCCACAGGCACAGTCCTCGGCCCATCTAAAATCAGTTCCTACCAGACTTTACATATTGTGTCCATGTGGACGGCTTACAATAAAGGAACTTTGGTGTTTTTTGTTAATCTTTTCTGCGTGACTTCTCTGAAAAAGCCTAAGCAAGCTACAGTGCTCAGAATGACAGAGGGTAGATTTTCCTCACCTCTCGGCCAAGAGTGCACTACAGTATTACCCTTTAAAGTCTTACAGCTATTAATGTAATCATTTTATTATACGCACTTGACAGCGTTATTGGCTATAAATCTAACTTTGCAATTTAAGTGGTTTTGCATTCCCAGTCATTTTACGAATGTGACAAGGTCTGTCGAAATGATGCCATTGGGAGTCAGGTAAAAACTGCAAAACAGGAATTAAAAGCCAAAACGAAGTGTAATCACCGGTTATATGTGTTTTAAATGCTACTGGCTGTTAAGCAAACTTTTAATTAAGCAGTTTATTTAATTGGCATTGTTTACGATCCTCAGTCTTTCCATCACCCAGCATTGTATCATTATAGAAAGACGAAGAAGTCGATGAGAATGATGGCTATAATAATGATCGCTACAACTGCAAAACAGGAATTACAGGCCAAAACAGCAGGTGCAAATATAGTCTGCTTTCAACAGTGGTGTTTATAAAGTAAGGTGAGGAAAGCAACAAACTAAATGAAGACAAGAAATAAACAAAAGGGAGTATTGACTAATATTGTAAGCTGCGTGTTCATGAACGAGCCCGTTTCTTTGCATGTTAGTGAATCTTGACAGATATTTGTAGGTGGAGGACCTTGTGACCTTTTTTCACAAACCACAGTGCAGTGGTTATGGTGATCCGGAGCCAAACACAGCAAACACAGGGCTCTCTTTCTCTCACACACACACACTCACACACATGCAATCTAGTTACAGTTTAGAGCCACAAGTGCACCAATATACATGAAGCAGTTAAGTATTTATACTGTATGACTTCATTTATAATATCATTGTCAGCTTAGTGATTAGTGCCACCATCAGAAGGTCTAGACTTTAATCCACCTCCTGCTGTAGAATCCTTCATCAAAATACATGGAATTAATCAGCAAATGTTACCCAGCTCTGTAAATATCTATATAATTGTAACTGTTCTGTTATTGTACACACCTAGCATTGTAAGCTGCTAATGTACAACTGTTTTAAACATGAAAGTCAAACAGTAATATTGATGCATAATTAAGGTAATACAAAAACACTGTTAGAAAAAATGCAGGGTGTTCTTTATATTTAATAAAATGGCCTGGGTTGTTAGATTATCTTAATCATTTGGTTTCAAAAGAAAAAACATTGCTTGTATTTAGGGTGAATTAACAGTCCTCTCTCCAAGGGCAGCATCTCACTGAAAAGTACCTTGTTGACCAGTCAAAGCACTCTGATGCACAACTGTGTCATCTGCATGCAATAGAAAGTTCACTCCAGATTCCACATGAGATAGATGACATTTGAGTTTGAGCAATCAACCCATCCCTGACCTCCACGGTTCTGTCGGAACACGTGTGCCAAAACCAAAGCATCCGGAACTTGATTCAGATTTACCCTGACACACATAACGTACCTTCTAATCCCAGAAAAGAAAATCTGCTTGACACCTCCGACTGCAAATGGTTCAGTACCACGTGTTTCCAGAATGGCACAAAGCAAAACAGTTGTCACAGGTTTATAATGCAGAACATTAAAAATATTTGAATGATTTAGCATAATGCCATAAAATTCAAGATATGTAAATGAGGGCAAAACTGACCAATTAAAATTCCTTCTGGAAAACCAGTAGGCATAAGTACAAAAATATTTTAAGTCATTTAGCATACGGAATAATAATAATATTGACTCAATGTCTTACTAGCAAATGCACTGGGAAAGTTCCACCTGTACCAAGGGATACTACAGGATAAAGACGTTTGATGGTCCAGAGACAAAGGGATATAAAATATAAAAAGACAATGCTGCAAAGAAACAAAAAGCAGACTTCTGCATCTGTGAAAGACTGGCATAGAAATCAAATAGGAAAGAGCTGCGAAAGATGGAATGACCAGTGTTCCCATGAAGGGTTTTGGCTTGCCAGGGACAACACAATGGAGTAAACACAGGGCAGCAAACACATCGCATTTGCAGCCATCAAAGGGCTGGATCTTTTGGGATGAACCATGGTACTGTGAGGTATTCCTCATGTCTGTGAAAAAAGCCTTGGCAAAAACCGTGTGCTGTATGGACTTTGGGTGAACCTCTTCTGTCCAGGCTAAATTGGGAAATCAAAATGGCAGCTGAGTGTTTCACACATACAATACAAATGCCTTCCGGGAGTTCCTTGGGTTGGACAGCTGTAGTGTGGGTTTAGGTTGTTACCCCTTAACTGAGTTGTTTGTGCCAAGTCTCCCTCCAAACCAACAATACAGAGGCAAATACAAGCTTGAGCAAAGCATTATGGTTCTGCCCGACTCCTGTCAACCCACTATACATCAGTGATGGCTGTCGCCCTGGAATCTGTAACATCTGGTATCACGTGCCATCTGTTTATAGTAGATTGGACTGCAGGTTGCCTGGTTTCTTCCAGGACACTGTTGACCATCCAACCACTGTTTTCATGCAGCACCACTTTAGAGGTTCCTGGCAGCTCTCAAGACCCCAGAGCCTAAACCACTGCACAGAAAACTCTCTGTAGCTTTGGTGATGGATACCTTTAGTCTACAAGTTTTAATTATCATCATGTTTGTCCTTACACTTCATCCTTCATACACCACTATACTCTCCAATTTCTTTTCACCAACAGTCTGTTGCCTTCATTAATTTTTTTAGGTTCATCTCCCATTTTTTATTCGTGGTGTGCTGGCATTATTTTTCTTATTTTATTTTATATATATATATTTCCCAGATTCCATCTTTGTTTAATTTTTTTTCCTGTTATGGCTCAACTTCTGTCAATCTATTTACAGGAGTGCCCTGTAAAAACTTTTGTTCTGTTTTATTTACTTTATTAGGATGTTTCTTTTTTATGCAAACCGGATTTTTGACTAACTGAATTTTTCTTGCTGTCAGCAAGACTCAGGAAATCAAATATTTGTTCAAATAAACTTGAGTGATGCTGAAAAAAGTTGACCCCTAAATCAGATTTCCCTTAATATTTGTATGTTTGTTTTAGTGTACATCAGGGATGCCCAGTCATGTGTTATGAAGCTGCAGGGTTCACAGCCTTTCAGTTCATTTCAGCATTTATGAATTTGAGTCTTTTGGAAATAAAGCAACATTATCAGCTCAAACCGAGCTTCTCTTTGGAAAGTAGCTAAGTCAGCTAATTGTGCAAAACGCACCAGCCATCCAAAAGCTATTACATTAAGAACAGGGACACAGCAGATTCCTGCAGACACCCAAATCCTAACAGTTATAATTGGATATCTCTGGTCAAGACTGCCTTTTATATCTATTGCTGCTTAGCAGGATCGACCCCTGGTCCCTAAGGGACACCACTTATTCAAGAGAATCCCTTTGCTCATAATATATCCAGTCCAGATTCCCAGGAGCCCCTCTGCAGCAACACTGTGGTGAAAGTATGACTCAGTCCATCCATTTTTTTCACAATGTTTATTATTCTGCATTATCATCCGTCAGACCAGCAGTTTCACCTATAAATTGGCTCTTCTGGTCCTTATTCCATTTCAGTTGTTATTCATCTGTTATTTCATATTGGAAAGAAACTAGGAAACACAACAAATACACTGTGTGTTTATTTTATTTTCTAGTCCTTAAAGTACTCCAAAGCGCATATTTGCTGATCCGTATATTTTTAATTTCCACCAGCACAATATATTGTGGTGAATCATCTGGTGTCAGTTTAATTGCAGGATGAAAGTAAGAAATTAGATTTAACTCCGTGACATGTCACAAAATAAATAAAGCAAATAAATCACTGGGAGGGAGAACAATTCACTAAAGGTATTTCTTTTCGGCAAAATTTTGTCATCGCTGCAGGTTATAACAGTTCCTTAATCCTAATACTCTAATAAGTGCTGTTTTTCTGACCTAGGAAATGGCAAAAGAAAAAAGTGAGTTACATTACATTAAATCTCTGCTTGAAGAGAAACTGATAAAAGATACCCTAACGTCATCATTCTGGCAAACTGGCAAAGCACTGGCCTCTCTGTGGCCCCCGGCCAGTCTGTCTCCCATGTGTACTATGTATATCCTCCCTTCTCCACTATTCCTCAGTTGAACAGCTCAACCAGACCTAATGGCACCTTAAAGTCTCTCCAGCAGAACACAATCTGCATATTAATCCATTTATGCCATCTGCAGTACTGCATCTTAAGAAACTTAACTTGCTTTCATAATACATTTAAGCAGCAACAAAAAATAAATAACCATTTGCACATGTAGTGAAACACTTGTCAATATCTTTCATGTTTGAAGTTTGTATTTTTTTCAAACAGCTTTTCTATTTGTTTACATCACTCAGAGCACACAGAATGACATAAAAAGGATTAATGCCAACTGATACAAACCTCCCTACCTCTCTTCTCCCAGTATAGCTCCCCTCTTCCATCTTACATAACAGAATTTCGTTCACTGTGTTTTTGCTTTATTTGTACTCAGAATTGGTTCCCACCTACACCTTGGTTCCTGAATATTTCATCAGACCACATATGGCTACATAGAAGCTGGGCTCTAGCACTGACTTACAGTATAAGGACAATGCCCAGTGGCCACAGACACATTATTCTCCTGTCCCCTAATTTCAGTTATTACTTTATTCGTGTTCTGTGTTAACTATTTATTAATTGATTGATGCTGAAGAAACTAGAGGATTAAAAGGTACAGCACACAATCACAGCAGGTCAAAAGTACTTCAGCTGGACAAGATGTCATCATCCAGTCTTAGCTCGATAAGATGTTTGACACCCAGTTAGACCTGCAGCCAGTTAGAGGTGGTCAGGTGTAATACAGCCAACAACCGCTGGACAACAGAACGCAGCTGAGAAGGGACCTGACAGCCTGAAACAGAAGCATAACTGCAAAATCATAAATGAAAGTTGTATCATTTTCTAGGGCAATACAACATTTGGCATCATTTTTAGAAAGAATTCCATTTCTGTTGTCCACACAAACACACCCTCACTCGCTGTCAGTAATCTCATGTCCTAGTCAGGGCCGTGGTGGTTCAGAGCCTCAAAAGATACAAAAGACACTAGGCTAACTAAGATACACACTGGACAGAATGGCAGACCATCAAAGGACAAGAACACACACACACACTCACTACACAGGCAATTTAGAGTCACTGATTCACTTGAAATATGTGTTTGGACTGTAGAAGAAAACCCACATGAACTTGGGGAGAACAAGTGAACACTACACAGACTGTTCAAATTTGAACCTACACCCAAAAAGCCCATGTCCAGGTATCAGTCATACCTGCTGCTCCACCAAGCCGCTCTCCCTCTGTACAAAAAACACAACTTTTGCAGTCATTCTGTTACGAGAACTCAAACAACTGTTAACGTGGATAACATTACGTGACATTTTATGACATTTGTCTGATTACATTTTTAACAACATTCAGTGTTGATTTTCTGTAAAATGTAATTGTCATTTTGGGCACTGAAGTGTAAGAGAAGGTATACAGCACTATCCTCTGGCTGGGAATAAATAGTAGGAAATTGAAAGATTCGTATTTAAATGGAGTTCCAGCGCCGTCTTCTGGGGAATTTGGAATTTGCAGCACTTACTGAAGATGTGACATAAACATTCCCTGCTGTTGGATGCTAAAGCAGCCTGGAAATGCATGTAATACTAAAATAACATATAGCGAGGCATCCCATAACAGGAACCATATTTACTATGATCAAATGAAAATCATTGTAGGGTTTCCCATTTGTCATTTGTGTACTTGTTGAGAATGAAATAAAAGAGCTCACCGAGTCACTCAGCTGCAACAGTGATGTGTGCAGTAGGGCTGTGTTAAAATGTCTATGCCAAACATAAATGATATAAATATGAATTAGTTAAACTCCTTCGAATAAAACAAAGAACTTCAGCATTTGTCGTAAAAACTTCCATCAAAGGGATTCTGTATGAGTCTCACGGGTGGCAGACAAATCATGGAGGAGAAAACGCTGCAGAACATCTACATCCAGCTCCTGGGAGACTCTTTTTACATCCAGGGGTGAATTCTGGTGTTTTTTGTTTCTTTTTTTATTAATAAAAGTGGATTTTGGTCCTGATAAAGACCTTGAACTGGTGTCCCATCTTGGTTGTATTCCTCCTTGCTTAGTGACCAGCATTTCCAGGATAGCTCTAAACCAGCAAGACAGGTGATTAACAAAAATTAGTGAGTGAAAGAAAATAACATGTTTATTTAATGCTCCAACTAGAATGAAACATTTACTCAGAATCCTTTGTGAGTTTTACTTTAATAAATCATTTGGAGAGACGTGGGGTGAAAGTGGATCGTTCCTCTAATTTAAAACTGCAGGAAGATGAAAACTAGGGTTCTATTTATTGGAACGAACGGTTCAAAGTATAATTTCTTGGCAGGTTGAAGAGCAGCAAAGTATGAGGAGGGTGGAGCAATTTTTTTAGGTAAAATGTGCACCTTTCTTCTTCCAGTTCCTTTCATCTGCCTGCAGGTTCACACGGGAGGAGAAAACAGGGTAATGGGTTTGATGAGGACAAACGCTACCTCGGTGAGGAACTTGAGCACAACAGGAGTCAAGAGTTGAAGTAAGGATTTAGAAAAGTATGACAGCTGTGGAATCCACAGAAAGGTGCAAAAAAAGCGAGGAAGAAACAGAAGAAGATGCAAAAAAATGTAACAGAATGAGAAGGTGTTCCAACAATAGGTAGCAGAGATGGGTTGAGAAAAAACTAGAAGAAAAGGGGATGGAGAATGAGCAAAATCATGTAGAGGAGTCACAGGTAGTGAAAACAAAATCAAAGCTTAAGCTTCATATGTTAGCCTGCTGAATGGGTTGGAAAGATAAATTATTGAAAGGTATAGATACATAAAGTCAAAACAAACATTCAGGTCTTGACAAACCATTTGAATTTTGAATCGTTATCTAATCACTTTAGAAAATTCTGCTTAAATGTGGATTAATACTGTATAAAATATTTTATAACACTTATTAAACAAAGAGCATTTATTATTATTTCCATAATAAATTTTTCCGTCTTGCATTACAGATTATCTTATTTTTCATGTGTCGCTTCTTGCAAACACTTATCATCAATGTAAACAAACCTCCGGTAATAACTGGTCTTCTACTTGGAACAGAGTGGAACTACAAGTACCAGGGTCCACTGACTGGTTAAATAGTAACCTCAGCACAT
>UFQX01000530.1:311221-338832 GCA_900497675.1 Arapaima gigas | reverse complement strand
CTGGGATTTCACAGATACCCCCCCCCCCCACTGAGACACACTGGGATTACACTGATACCCCCCCACTGAGATACACCGGGATTACACCTGCCCGCGCTGTGCTTACTCTGTAAATTTACTGATCAAATAACAACGTCATAANTGAGACACACTGGGATTACACTGATACCCCCCCACTGAGATACACCGGGATTACACCTGCCCGCGCTGTGCTTACTCTGTAAATTTACTGATCAAATAACAACGTCATAACTGCGGAGCGCTGCTCTAAATACACTCGTTTTCCCCCAGATAAACGTGTTGTACCGTCACCATTACCTACAGCTAACTGAGCGCCGGCTTTACGGTCTCACTAAAAAGGCCACCGTCCACTATCGCCTTTTACAAATTTAGTTTATAATGCAGAAATTAGAGGGATTGGTAGAAACGTCTAAAGCACTATTTGTAGACGTAACCTGGATATAGGGATGAACACTTACGGTGAGTGACGGTCGACCCTCAAATGCCACAACACTGCAATGCTAATGCTAACGGAAATCCTTATAACACTATCAAATGCTAATGATAATGCTAATGCTACGAAGCGCTCAGAGGCGACTGGCTGCCGCCGTTTGTTCCCACAGGACCCCAGTGAATTGGCTGTATAATATTTAACATGCCTGAAACAGGTTTGTATTATACATCCGTTTTTATTCTAACATTATGTTCAGAGATTCCACTCTGTTATGCTTGAAAAATATATTTTTTTAAAAACATGCTTTTAAATCAGGCAATTCTACGGACAGCCGTTTTCTTTTCCGGTTCGACTGGTTTGGCTTTTTCCTGCCTCGCGCTACTCACACATAAATATAAAACACAAGCACTGTAAATCTGCAGAGTACCAAATATTCTAGTATTGTACATGGAAATCACAGTAAAAATGTTAGAAAAAAACTATTTAATAGTTTTCTTTAAAGCTATTAAAATCGTATATATAATGAAGTTGTTAATGAGGTAATAAAATGACAAAGCCAGATATATTGGCCCCCATAGTCCCCAAAGGGACAGACGAACTACGTTGATACAAAATACATGTTCACAATGAACTACTGTAACAGTTTTGTTTATAGCTTCCATTTGGTTACAAAAATTATCCAGTTAACTTTTTGTGAAATACCCAAAAGGGTGATACTTTCGACAAAGAACTTAGGGTTTAGTCGTATTATTTCATACTGTGGCCATGTCTGCTACACTGGCACATGAAGCATACTTTTCAATGGATATCACATCATAACATAATCCCTGTAAAGCCTTAGGTAGTTCCTTTAAGATATGTTAGTTTGACTGTTTCAAACAGTACATTCCATTACAGGGATTGTTTTAAAACTGGATACCATTATCATTTGTATCCATGTATTACATAATTTATGCCAACAATTCATGTTTGGTTAATGGGTAACTTCAATTATGTACAGACACAGCTCAGCACTAAAAAAACAGCATCACAAAAGTGTGAAGGAGAAACTTCAGCTTTTATTCACCAGCAAGTCTTCCATACACACATTTATCCTTATGGCTAGCATTGCCATTTCCCACAGAGGGAGTTTATTTTCTGTCTACTCCATTCTTTTGAATTGGATGCTTCTGAGAACTGTTCACAAAGTTGATGAAAAACCACTTAGTTATACAAAAAAGAAAAACATGAAAAGTATCTAGTTCAGTAAACTAACTGCAAACCATGTGATGACAAATTAATTTACAAAGTGCAGACAATGTCAATTTAATATTCCCAGAAATAGGGATTCCATTCTTTAAACACAACTGTACTTGGGTGCATGTTCCAGCAATAATGTTTTTTGCTGCCTTTTTCTAAAGTCGTGCCAAGTAAAGCAGTAACAAGAATCACTATTTCAATTACAGGGTCCCAAGTCCACATTTTCACTTCCTAGCATTAATCAGTTTTTTTTTTTTTTTTTTTTTTTTTAAAACACAATGAAACTTGAACAGAACTAACATGAACAATGACAAAACAGATCAAGAGTTATTGAAAAACAAAGAATGACAAGCACATTAGTGCAGATTTTTTTTAATGTTCTTGGACACAGGCTTCTGCTTTTTGTTTTAAATATGGCACCTTTTGGTCCAAATGTAGACTTTTCAACTGACCAAGAAACTGCTTATATACTGTGTTGCCCTTCTGCTGTCTTCCGTCACCGTGACGCAACAGCAGTTCTGTGGGGACGTGAAGATCATATTCTTACAGGAAGTAGTCCGGTGTTCGACGGGTCACATGAGGCTCTCCTCTACGAGGTGCAGGGTCAAACTGAAGGCTGTTTAGAAACAGTTACAACCAGTCATCAAAAATTTAAACAGTACTTACGCTTGCATGCTTTTGAGCTTTAAGTCAAAATGGAGAAAATGTTAATTTTTTAAGCTTTCAGATATTTAATTAAATTTCAAAAGTAGCAGAAATCTCAAATCTGTGATACATTTTGTTGATTTAATTTTTATTAAGTTTGATTTTTCTAAAATACTTACAAAGAGTACTTAAGAGTGTCATCAAGTTCCATAATAGCTGCCTGGTTTCCACAACGATAACAGTAATTTGGTGCACTAAATATTGTTACAACATTGCGATCGTGGCACCAGTTGTAACCCTATAACAGAGGAGAAATAAGCCATATCAGAGAACTCAAACAATAGAATAAAAAAGGAAAAAACACAATGCAATGTACTTTTTTCAGCTTTTTGCTATGTAAAATGCACAACACCATCTCAAACTTGAGCCCCTCTGCTCACTTTCATTGCTGCTCTTTCAACTGACCCAGCTGCCTGAGGAAACTGGTCCATGTGAAAACACACTATTCATACAAATGAGTCATCTAAAGCAGTACAAGCAGAGCAAACATTGTATCCTAAAGAGATGCTGTTTCTATGAAAAACGTGTTGCCTTACCTCCATCACCAGCTGATGAGCTCTCGACACCAGGGTAAGGCCGTTGGCATGGTTAAAGGTTTCTGAGATGTCCTGTCCAAAGGTGTAGCCAGCACCTCTAGGGGAGATGCCCCAGCCCCCACGGTCATCTGGATCTGACCACAGTAAGTCACACATGGGTCCCTAAGAAGGAGGGGTTGTACATTAGTTAGCGAATCCAGAAGCTCGTCATGTGACACTAAAAATTTCACAAAAGCGAGTTTATACCTCATGTGGAACCTCCTGTAAGCGGTCCAGTGCTCGGATATGATCCAGTGTGTCTATAGATGGTGATAGTCCTCCATGGAGACAGAATATCTGTGAAATTTAATACATAAAATTAAGTTTAGAGACATAGTTTGTTTTGTTGCTATAAAAAGGGCTGTTACGTACTTATACATGTAAAAAGTACAAACAATTTAAAAAAAGAAGGAACGAGATCTCACCTGACCATCTACCAAAGCAGTAAGGGGGAGGTAATCAAAAAGGTCTGTGAAGTATTTCCAAACATTTGCATTTCCATATTTCCTTAAACACTCGTCATAAAAACCATATACTTGTGTGATCTGCCTGCTTTCATGGTTTCCTCGAAGAATTGTGATACGCTCACGGTACCTAACCTAAAACACAATGAAAATTGACATGTTGAGCTGATCATCTGTCAAATTACAATTCAAAAGAGAAAAAATAAATAAATAAAAAAACTTACACTTAGATAAATTACTATTCTTTGGTGGAATGAAACAGGCAAAAGCTAAATATAATGAAACAGGGATGGTTCACATATGAGCTTGGCAAGAAAGGAAAAGCGCATGTGAAAATATAGATCTGGTACTAAAAAATATGCTATGCAAAGCTGCATCTAGTGCTCCCCTTTAAAAAAGAAAAATAAGTTTAAAAAAACATCACTGTCAATGTCTGAAAATGCAAAAAGGTAGCCTCCTTAGAATGAACAAGTCTGGGGGGGGTGTTCTCGTTTTCAAATGAAGGTGTTCAGACATTGCATCCCTCTGTTTCCACCACTAACTGGCAGCCAGACCTCACCTTGGTGCTTTTAAGGAACTCCATCTATATTTAAAAATGCAATATTTCCTGACAGTGTTGCAAGCAGAAAGAAATGAAGCATTTTTAAATAAGCTCCATGCTATCGTGTTGGACATTAAAGATTTTCTGCATAAGCAGAGCTAACACTCAATATCCAAAGTGTGACAGAAGCTAGCCTGACAGATTACTGGCTTCAGGGTTGGTATTTAACCTTCCTGAAAGCAAGCAGGCCAAAGCTCAGGTGCTGAGGAAGTACTTGCATCACCACACATCTGTCCTTGAAAAACAACAGAAGGGAGAGGATGAATCCTCTTGGCAGATACTATCACAGCCAAAGATTCAAAGTTGAACGTATACCTGACCCCAGGCTAAAAGACATGGAAGTTAAAAGTAAAATGTGGGGCATTTTTTACCAGGCTGTAGTGCAAAAGAAATATCATCCATGACATGATATTGACAGTGGAGGGAAATGCCAATGCAGCTGATGAAGTCACTTGACCAAAATTAAAGAGGAAAGCGATGCTAACTTTCTAAAATAAGCATGAAACTGTCAGCACTAGCTCCTTATGACTAATACAGCAGCAGATTATTACGCACAACACACAAATCAGACCAAAGCAGTCCATGATTTATACAATGATATACAGTCCACATTTTATCATTCTGTAAAAAGAAAACTTTATTAGACTATGCCATGTTGTACTGTAGTTATTGCTTCACTTGTCAAACAGAGAATAAATCCCCGAACATGAGCAAAATAACTTTTTTTTTTTTTAAAAAAAGCTAGGCACTACAACAGTGGATCAATTTCACTGGACAACGAAAATGTGATTGTGCAATCTTTTTAAGTATCAACTGCTTAACTTTGCTCACTTTAAGGGCTTACAGCATCTAATATAAGCAGAGAGCGACACTTTATAATAGTCTGTTCATTTCCATCTAACAAGAATGCCCCAGCTGATATGGTATGGCTGTTATTTTCTCCTTAGCCTGCAATGGATTTCCATGATTATTACTTATTAATGAAGTCTTCCCTTTATACCGGTTCATCAGATTACACCACTAACACTTATAACACTTACCTTAAGAGATACAAGCAGTGTGACTGTTTCCACAGAGTAATACCCTCTGTCCACATAATCTCCCATAAAAAGGTAATTGGTATCAGGTGATTTCCCTCCAATTCGGAACAGCTCCATAAGATCATGAAACTGGCCGTGGACATCTCCACAAACGGTGACCGGACACCTCACTTCCTGCACATTGGACTCCTTTGTTAAGATTTCTTTAGCCTGAAATAAGACAAAATATTAATGTAAAAAAGAAAGAAAAATTATGCAGCAGTACTGAAATGTCTGTAGTTTTATGAATAGGCTCAGTTTGACCTTACACATCATTGTCAACTATATAATTAATAAAATACATTCTTGTGCTATCCTTAAACACAACTGTTTTCAAACATAAGGGTGTTTCCAGATTACCCAACTATTAATACTTCATGTAAATGTCAACATTTTTAAAAAGTACATTACTATTCTCTTATTTAGGTGACACCTTTGTCTAAGGTGACTAATAATACAAAGACTTGCAATGTTATCAGTTAAAGAAAACAATTATTTTTATGAGTATCTGATGTGAAGAATATTTATGCAATTAAACATTTTTTTCCAAACTTATGAGGCAAATTACTGGCTTTTAAAAATAAAGTTTTGTTTTCTCACAGATGTGTCACTTTTGAGAAAAGTGCTAAATGAATAAATAGGAACAAATAAACATAAATGTATAACAACCAATGTTTAAAATGCATATTTTTTATTCCTTAAAAATATGGAAAGTACTGCTTTTTTGTAAAAGTTAAAAAGCCGTCCTTCAGAGGACACAAAATGATTTAGTAACAGCTACACAGGAAGAAAAACATGTCGGTGGCGTCATGTACATAAATTACTGCACAGGTGAAGTGTCAGCAAAAAGGAATCTTGGCAGCTCCCTCAATGTGTGGCTGATAGGACTCAGGGTGCAGCAGTCAGACCTGCTATCGAGTACAGCATTCCGTCACACGGTTCCTTCAGATCCGCCCTTTGCTAACCTGTACACCATTACAGTCACCAGTACTAAGCAAAATAGTTCAGATAACGCAACAAAATTGACTCCATAACTAACAATGTTAGATAGGGATCAACTGCTCAGCTAGGTGCACACTGATTTTTTTGAGAAGCTTTAGGCTCGCAGCAGAAGGTGGAAGGATGCCAGAAGAGAATGTGGCACATATTGGCAGGATGGTTACCAGCTGTCCTCCCCTACTGAGATCTGAGTTCACCGTGTGAGCACAGAGGCAACAAACAGCAGCAATACTCTTACTGAAGTCTAAACTACAAGTGTCTTTATTCTTCTTACATGTCTCTGGGGCAAAACTGGCCACACAGCCCTATGTCTCACACACACGTCCCAAGGAGGGATACACTCAACAACCCTCTATTATAAACGGTAATCCAGAAAGTGGAATCAAAACACCCTGATATACACTTGCTGTCACTTTCCCAACGGGCCAAGAAACAAAAGGCAGTAAGGATCAAGACAGATACCTTTAAGGTTTTAGATTTTTAGATTGCAGTCCCCAACGCCTGCTCTAGTACCCATGAACGAGATACTATTTACCCTAAACCGATAGTCAGAATAGTCTGCTGCATGACTGGGACAAATAACATTTTAAGTCCATTTGGCTACAGTTCCAGTCTTCCATCCCTGCTTCAATAAACGAGTACAGTAAAACAGTGTAAACGTTGTAGCGCAGTGTGGACTGCGGCTATAGCACATCCCCCTTACCCATCTGTATTTCTAGTCTTTTTCATTTATTACACATATGTAACACTATCGCGATTAAATCACTTAAAATTTGGTCTCCGTAAATACGGGTAGTAACAAAGCCAAGCCATACCGGCGGAGAAGCTAGAGGTCGGTGGTAACGGCCCTGCCGCCATTTTGGAGCCTGCGGGCGGTAGGCTGAGAGCTGCAGCCGAAGCACCAAGCCGCCGGGCCTCCGTAAAGACTGAAGCGGCTCTGTTCAAACACGTCCAGCAGCATCACTTTTTAAACCCCACTCTAGCTACCATTCCATAAAAAGGTGAAGTAAGGCTCGTATTTTCCCTTTTAAACTGTTAATATTGAGTTATTCAGCACACTTAATGTATTAAAACGTGGGAGCTTCCAATATTAGCTAGCGAGCTAAGTGCCGTTTTTTAAACACAGTTAACCAGCTAGCCGGCGCTCGTTCATATTTGCAAACACATAAAACGTTTATTTTTAGGTACAAGAACGATAAGAAGCACTGATGTAGTAACAATAGTGATGTCGGACCGACTAACAATCGAGTGACTGTGCGTTCGCTTGGACAGCGGCTAGCTGCTCTGTGAGGCGCGCCCCCCTCCGCCATGTTTCTCATTGAGCGGAGCGGCCGGCCAGCCGCCCGGCCACCGAGAACGAAAGCCGCTTCAGCAGCCGTGTTCCACAGCGCCGATCAACGGAACCAAAGAAAGCAAAGCAGATGGACCGGCTACCTTCTCGCAGAGCGTCTTCACTTGGTTCTCCGACAGCTGCTTGCACTCGTTCAACTGCTCGATCCACTGGTCCAGCTCCTTCGTGAACGCCTTCTCGTCCATGTCTGGATGGCGATCCAAAAGTGCCCCGTTAACCCCGCAAATGACTGTGATGTTCTACTGTAACTGTGACCACTGTAAAGTGTGTACGGAACCCAGGTAGCCAATAACAACGAGCCCAATGGGTGACAAATCAGAGCAGAAAGCAGGCAGACGCCTCCCGCGTCCCACCCATTATGTGAAAGCGTTTCCTTCCCGGCCACTCCCGGCTGTCCGACGGCCACCTGACGTCACTTTTTCAAACTTCCGGTTTCTTGCCCGCTTTCCGACGAAAAGATACTGCAATTGGTTCCGTAAGTCACGTGGTTATTGAACGAAGGCTTCGCTTGTTATTTCCGCCTGCTGGACAGGAGGAGCATCACAGGTAACCGAACCGAATTCCGGCTGTACTTTTAACTCTGGGGCTTTCCGATCTGCGAGACCATTAAGCGATTTATTGTCAAAGAAGCTTCTGAAATCTGTTTTTCGCCTGTTGTTAGGTATTTTACATTTTACACAGCAGCATGGATGTTATTAACAAAAATATATTTTTTATTTACCCAGGATTGCAACTCTCAAAAAATTGTTATTGAAGTTACAATTCGCCTGCTTACAGGAATTTGTCATCCCTAAGTACGCGCCTTGTAATTTTCTAAGATGACATATATGACATATCTTATATAATGGCTGTGTTTCACTTTAGATTGCCTTAAAGTGGATGTTGTGAGTTTTGAATGTGTTTTGGAGTATATCATTTACTTTTATAGATTTTAAAGGCAAGGCACACCTTACGTACAGTTTAGGTAAGGTAAAGGCACGTTAAAATGAAAGGTTTTTATTAAACCGTTTTAACATTATTGCATGGCAGCACCGTGGTGAACCAGGTGGAGCTGGTGCCACACAGTTCCTTGGGTGTGGGTTCAGACCTGGGTTTGGATGTGGAGATTACGTGTTTTTCCCATGTTTTACACTTTCCTCCAGGTACTATTCATTGTCAGTGATCAGTCTGCACAATGGGTCCATGTGCAGCAATACAAATGCATGATGAACCTCGTGACAGCTGTGGATAAAAATCTGGCTTACACTCCCTTGTGCTGTATTTGCAGCCCTGTCACACATCATGTGACAATACACCACATTCCACCTCCCCACCCATGCCAATCGACTAGTGACACAGTGACTTGCCACCATTACTAATAGAGCACTTATGCCACTGGTAGCAGGGAGACAACAGAGCTGCCCGGAGAGACAGATAACACCCAGCTCTCCTGTTTCTCCTACACTTCACTGAGCAAAGCACATGTGAACAAAACTGTGTGGAGGACAAACTTACTGAGGACTACTGTACTTACTTTTCTCAACCTGGACAAGTCTCAACATGTTATTCTGCACTTACTAGCAAAACTCAAAGCAGTGGCATGTACAGTAATCCAATTACACAGTTAGTTTTTATTTTTGTCTACTTCTCCTGCTATTCACGCTCAGCGTATATATGCTTTGGAGCAGTTTCATCTTTTCACCTCAGTGCTGAATAGTGGCATCCCATGCTAAACTATGCACTACTACAAAGGCTTTCAGTGGCAAGTGTGTGAAATAATTAGCTTTAATGAAATAATGTAAAACAGGGATTACTTATGGTGATGTAACAGGTAGTGTTGGTGCTTCACGGTTCCAGAGCTATGGTTTCAAACCTGGAGCTGAATCCAGCTCGGTCTGTGCACAGTTTGTATGTTTTTCCTGCATTTGCATGTGTTTCTTCATTAAGACACATGCCAATAAGGCAAAAATACACCATCTCTGTGCCTTGAAAACCAGTGGTCTCCATGAGTTGACATTGACTCAGTAACACTGCCCCAACCCTAGGAATTAGTGTAGTTGTGAAAAATAAATCACTAGTGCACACACAATGACCAGTCACAGGTTCTGAAGTAGGAGCAGGAATTTTGCACCCAAGTGCTTCTGCTGGAAGGTAACTGCTCAAACCATTGTGCCACCTATTGCTCTGCATTCATCCATTTATAATTTTTGTTCTTCACAAGCACTAAAGAATTTAGTAGCATATGAATGCCTTCTTTGGCCCGCATATGGGAAGTGACTTTGCAGGGTTATTTTGGGGTGAACAAATAATTTGATAGATGTGAATTTCACTAACATCATAGTACCCTAGTAGAACACCTAAAATTCCTTTGTTCATGTTTTAGTTTGTGGAGATATATTTGTATTATTTTTGTATCATAGGACACCAGCTGAGAATAAAGTGCTGTTTGCTATTCCCCTTTCACCAGTTTCAATGTTATATTGCCAATAAGAACTACTAAAATTACATTTTAAAATTGTCCTTTATTTAGCTGACAAAATAAGCAGCTTTATACTGTTTTACCCATGATCCAGAAGGATATTCTTAATGTATCAAGTGCTTTGATCAAGGCTACTATAGCACAGATGGGTTTTGATCCTGAAGCCTTCAGGGTACCCGAGACGCCTGCTGCCCCAGCTAACTGTAGGTATAAAGTATTTGTAGAGCCGCTCTCTGGCATTATTTTGGCGTCATAAGACCGTTGTTGCCGTGTTCGTCTCCCGTCGGTAACACGTGGCCAGGTCGTCCGGGTTACATCATGGGCCGGTTCCTGCCTCCACTGCGGCAGCGGCCTCAAACGCGAGGGGGCGCTGCTCTTACAGTTACAGACAACATGGCCGGCGACAGTCGTCATGTTCGTATGGCGCAATATTAACCTAGACTTTTTAAAAAATGGATGCGGCTCAGTTTACAAAATAAAAGCTTTGGGCTGATCTCGCTGCAGTGTTAGATTCGCCAGTATAAGTCCACCTGTTGTGTTTCGGAGCTAAAAGGAGTGAAGTGCACTGATTTAGAATACTGTCGCTGTGATAAAAATAGTCATATTATTCGCCAAGAACCGAGTGAAACTAACATATTCCGAGATGTATTTTAGCATTAATCATTAATTAGTTTTGAAGGGAACATTTGTTTCTCAGTTTTTAAGTATTGTATTTAGTGCAAGTGGGAAGAAAAAATCTTCAAGATACATGTGAAGTTTAAATCTGATGAGAAAAGCTAACTGGTGAAACAATAACTACAGGGATGTCTTCGATTATAATGTCTTTGTTATAACTGACCATTATTTGACCAAATGACCAAATGTTGTAAAATATCTCCTCCGTATAAGTCTTTTATTTTACTTATTTAATTTATTTATTTTTGTGCAAATTCATTTTGGCTTGATAAAATTTAATATTCTGCTTTTACAGTGTGGTGGTTAGGGCTACTTTTACCGGATCACCCTATTATTTCAAGGCATTTAATCTATCAATGAGTTATTATGATTATTATTATGGTGCTATATGGTTTGTGTGTGTGTGTGTGTGTGTGTGTGTGTGTGTGTGGATAGTCTCTGGACAACCAACACAAGTGGTTAAGGATAATAGATGGATTATTAAGCATTATTTAGCCAACACCTTTGCACACAGTTAACTACAATGTTATGTTTATATATTGAACTACTCACAATTTTTACCCATTTATGCAGTCAGATAATTTGTCTTGGAACAATTTAGGGTCAACACCTTGGCTAAGGGAACCACAGCAGGAGGTGGGATTCCAATTCTGGTCTTTCCATCCATTCCATAGAGGAATCAGCTCTGACCACTACATCATCTGCTGGCCTAAAACAATTTTTTTAGAAACACTAAAGGATTAAGTAATATTTAATCCCTTTGGACACCATATGAGAAAGGGCTATCTTGTCAGGTGAAACCCAAAGAAGCAGGTAAGTACTGAAACACTGTAATGCTGTAAATACTCTATTGCTGTAATCACACTTTCCTTGGTCGCTATGTGAAAAGTATCCAAGGCTGTGACATTATGTCATCATGGTTAATGTAAAATGTCCTTTTTTCTGCTTTTTGCCTTTGTTCTTGGTGGTGTACAAATATTTAATTAAAATATGACATGAGCAGTATGATAAAATAATCACTGCTAACATATTTTATAAACATCTGCAAAATCCTTTTTTTAAAAAAATTGGTTGACACATCTGCTAAGTGATGTGATCTTCAGTCAGTATTGGGTTTTTGTTTTTGTGTTGTTTTCATGCCACTTCCAATCAGAAAGTTGCTTTGATTATTCATCAGCAACACCATCTGTCCAGATCACTCAGCTGCCAGATGATACACAGGTCTGGACCACAACAAAGTAGGGGTAACAAAAGCAAGGGCTGTAGTCCTGCCATCGACAGCTTTGCAGCCCGATGGAGAGACATGAGTGGAGCTGATTTGAGGAGAGCATTTTCAAAAGCTCTGTAAAAACAGTCTCACTGGCCAGCGCCACTGAGCGATGGGATTTAGTGAAGCATTGCCATGGTTTGCAAAACAGAGAAAACATTCTGCACTGTGGACATTGAACTCTGTACAGATGATGTGGTGGTGCAGACACGGGGAGAACATGCAAACTCCACACAGATTAAGCCAGATTCAAACACACACCCAAAAAGCTCAGGAGCTGTAAAGCAGCAGTTCTACCTGCTGTGCTACTGTTTATCCCGAGAAGATGTCTTTTTCCAAAATTAATAATGTATTTTCATAAAATGAATATTTTGCCTTTGCTTATTTGCAGGCTTCAGCAGCCCCCCCCCCCCCCCCCCCCCCCCCCCCCCCCCCCCCCCCCCCCCCCCCCCCCCCCCCCCCCCCCCCNCCCCCCCCCCCCCCCCCTCTGCTGAAGTGTGCGGTGCTCCATTGGAAAACAATATCATGCAGTAATATTTGGGTAAATAGTCTGAGATCTTCTCCCTTTGTCCACCTGCCTATAGCAGTGTGTCTGCATTTAAAGAAAAGATCATTAGATACCGGGACACCAATGGAATTCAGGATCCTGATACACATCACAGTGACACTAGTCACATTATTTTGGTAGTATCCATATTTTGGCCTGTTTCTATTATTACTTAATATTTTTAACTCATTAGCACCCAGTATCATGATTATTGGACAGTGCCTTGAAATTGTTATACAATGTATAACCCTGTGAAATGAATAAAATAAAATCTCTCTTAACATTGGGAATACATGCTAAGTGCTGCGATTCATTGCTAATCTTCAGTGTTAGTTTTAGCTTAGCTTTCAATGTTTAAATTTGCTTAGGTTTTTTATTTAATTTCCTTAAGCACATTTTTATTTATATTTTTTTTAAAAATCAGATACATTTTTCCTGTTTATTTCTTAGAAATATTATCTATTGGAAATTTTAAAAATGCAGCTCAAAAAATATGAATTAAATATCCAAACAAAAAAATTTAGTTGTTAAAGGGTTAATGAGATTAATTACAGCAGAGATTTAGTAATCAAAAGGTTAATTACAAACTTTATAGTCACAGTTCTCAAATTATTGGTTTACTCTACATACTACTGCATTTCAAATGATTTTGTATTGCAGTTCAAATTTTTGCTTTGATAAGTGACTTAACCATGTCAAAGTGAATTTGACCCATTTCAGTAGTCAGTAACAAGATCAAAGGTCAAGAGAAATAAATTTTTGCGTTTTGCATTGCATATTGCCTGCTGGGTGAACCGTAACATTTTATATTGAACACTCATTGTAAATCAACTGGATTATTATACACACCATTGACAAGAAATTAGTATTCAGGACCTCTGCAAAGCCATCTAATGTTTCTTTTCATTTTTCCATCCTTGTCGTTTGTAGACCTGAAGGCATGCCATTTCAAGACAGCTTTGGAGTTCAAAGCTGACATATAAAGGCTTTCATTCAGTTTCTTTAAACAGTAGTCCATTTTGCATAATAAAACATAACACTGTTTAATGAGGAAGAAGTTAAAGAACCGAACTTCAGCACAATAGTCTTAGGCATAAACTAGAATATGAGCTCACTATATTTCATTTTCTGTAATAACAGTCTAAAACCTTGGCAGCTGACTCAGCATTTAGATTTAATTTTTAGAACAGACTTGCCGAACACTCTTAATGGTGAGGCAGATTTTTTTGTCATGAGTAACTCCTGGTATTTTTAGCCTCCCTAATTACTTGTCTTACCACTATGCAGGAACTTTTAAACTTGTGATGGAATTTTCAGAAGGATATCCAAACAAGCCTGTCACAGTTCACTTCATCTCCAAAATGTTCCATCCAAATGTTAACAGTATCCATGCAGCCTTTCAGTCACAACTGACGGAGAACCACTGTGTCCGGGTGTGTGTTTTTAACATTGATGGTCAGAACTGAAGACGTGTGTGCATAACCGGACCGTTGTTTTTAGTGACTTATTATCAAAGTTCAGTTAAAAGTCCTTCACTGTGTTTTAATGATGAGCACAGAAGTGTGATACATTACAGTTGTCCAAATAAATTGTCATGTTTAGTTGAGTCAGAGCTAAATGCAAAAATACAGTTTAGATTACAAGGATGGCAAAGTTTTAAAATTGTAGAATATGTGCATTGCATTGCTCTTTTGTCTTTGTAGACTTTGTTTTCTCTCTGGATGTTTGTCTCTAGTGTAAAAGGCTTAGAGGGGGAGGAATGAACATTTTGTATTGGGGCTTGATCAAGCTTTAACAAGAGGTAATTAGTACTATATATAATCTCAGTACTTGACAGTATATTTTATTGTTTTGATTGCATTGTCCTGCTTGTCATAATTCACAGTGGAATATCTATATAACCCAGTTGTATATAGTCTTAAAATAACCAGTCTGAGACATGGGACTCTCCCATTCATCACATAACAGGGTTAATTCAATTGTAAAGGTCACCCATGATACGCAAACTTCCATTGTACTTCCATCCAATTTAATTTTCTGGATTAAAAATATATCACCTAAAATGAATTTAAGTATCATAAAATTATTTTTATGGCATGACCATAATAACACCAACACATTATACTATTTGTAATGAAAAATATTACTTGTAGTATGTCTTATCCATTTGCCCTATTGCAGAGTTAGACTGATACAGGGTCTATCCAGGAAGCCTAGTGTGTGAGACAGGATACACCTTTGACAGAGACATTTTGATAATTTGGCTTGGAGAAATACATTCACAAAATTACTGCCTATGTCATTCATTCTGCTCTCATGCGGACATTGGTGTTAGAGGCAATGGGTACCACTGGTACTGGGAAGGAATTGTACACTTTTATTGCTTACCACTGGGTAGCATGACTAGCAAATGTTTATATGATATTTTTTTAATTCATTTTTATTTGACTCCTGTTACTGCTGTGATACCATTGAGCAAGGTACTTACTGTGACTAGTAAAAAAAAACCCTGCTATATGAGTGGGTAAATAATTGGAAGTAGCTTAAATGTAAAAGTTGCTTTGGAAAGGAGCATCAGCACAATGAAATAATAATAGTAGTATTGAATCTGCCTTACACTAAGCATAATTACATTTTTGATCATAGTTAAACAGATTTGTTGTGTTTTGTCATTTTCTTTAACATTCCGATGAGAGTTTATTCCTTTTTTATTGTGTCTTATGGATGCTCTGCTTTGTGGATGAGAAATTGGAGTCTGGAGTCACCTATGGAGAGGTTTACTGTGTGGGTGTGTGGTCTTGCCAAAATCTTGGAAAAGATATACAGTCAACTCCAGAATTATTGACACCCTTCAAGAAAAGGAATGAATGATTCAAATATTCCCCCCAAACATTTGGAGAAACAACCTATCTTTCCTCTAATAAAAATCATTTTTATAATAATCATTTTTTCTCTTAAAAGTCTGTGGGGCAAAATTATAAAGAATATTTCATGTAAAAGCAAACAAATTGGCATCCTTGACAAAATTCTGTGCTTTTAATTGCTCTAAGTCTCCAGGAAGTCTACTGTTGACCTTTGGCCATTTCTTGTTTCCCTGGGGTATAAATATGAGGTTGCACACATGTAAAATCCTCCACAGGAAGGAGGGGTACAAAATCCTTCCACAAGTCTTCTCCAGCCTTGTCAGACATTACAGCAAGAGGCTCAGCGCTGTTTTTCTCTCCAGGGGGGCTTTCACCAAGTATTAATTGTTCAAACCTATGTTTTAGAAAAAATGCACATTCAAGAAACCTTTGTTTGAAACAAGTGTCAAAATAAAATATGGCTTCCCCATATGTTTAATGCCAAAAATATCACTCATTACATGTGTTGTTCATTTTATGTATTCATTTTGCTCATTTTCTTGAAGGGTGCCAATAGTTCTGGAGCTAACTGTATAAAATAATGATCAAATAATGGGGGAAATGATGGTGTACCGAATAAAAAGGGTATATATTTTCATTAGCTCTTGTATCGGTCTTTCATTGACCAAGGACCTGTTAGTTGACGGCTGAGTGTATATTTTTGTTTTATTACAATGCTTGTATACGATTTCAGTATTGCAATATCAGTTCATTTAGACGTTTGAAAAGTATGAAAAGCAAATATTCTTGTCACTGCAATTTGTCTTTGCATACTCTGTGGCCTAGTTTTAATGGTGGACAGAATGATATCTTGAGTTGCAAACACAGTTTCACATACAGATACAGGTATCCACTGTTTACGAGATATCGGCCTATAAGATGAAAGCTCAGAAGTTGGAGACTTACGCGAATAGCTCTTGTTACTTGTATATGCAAAAATTCAGTCTCATATTTCATAGTAACTCAGTAAAGGATATATATAAGTGAAATAAATTTCACTTGTATGCAGGAAAACTTGTAAGCTGAAAGGATAGCTGCATTTTTTTAACTGAAATTTATTATTCACTCTAACAGTTACTTTGTAATTATGCTTTAGAGTTATTTTCTAAATGTTTTTAAAAATACTTTGATTTTCTCATAACGCCATTATTTTCAATTATGTGTTACAGTTTATATAGGTGAGTATATGTTTAGATATTCTTCACAATCACTGGAGTCCTACATATGATGTCTCATCTATTTTAAGTTCAGCTCAGGTGGGTGTAATTCTTAAAGCCTACTTCTGTGCATACCTTGCCTTCCAACAGTACTGAGCTGTTTTTAAGCTGTTACCACAAAGTGACACTTCATTATTGTATGTCATTTTAACTTGAACCCTTAATTATAAGTGTTCACAACAAATTGAATGCTGTGCCAATAGAAAAAAAAGTTAAATGTGTTTGAAAATATGAGTCATCGTTTTTCATCCTAAAGGCTCTTTCAGTAATCTTTGGCAGGCAGAAGAGATTACATTTTTAACCTTTTCCATTAGCATGTAAACATACTGTACATTCAATATAAATACATATAGTGCCAAAAATGACACTCGTGGTAAACAGATGCTTTAGTGCATCGAGTGTGATGTAGTAGACATTGTATGAGCATATCTTTCCTCACATTAGACAAGTATATTATACCTGTTGGTGGGAGTGTGACACTTACCTCTTTCTACCCTTGGATGGTTGCTCTGAAGTACACAGTTTGTTAGTGGGAACACAGGACTGGAACATGGTCCGAGAACAAGGTAGAACAAAGGCAGTGAAGACCTGAGACTTCGAAACTATACTCTCAGGATGGTCTCTTGTTATGCTTTTGGTCAGTGAGCCCCTTTCACAGTGACTACAGGGTTTAAACAGACAACCTGGAGGTATGGTAACTAGATGTTTATTTACAGTTAGTAGGAAGGCGTGGCAATTGTGAGGTATACATTTGCTGATCAGGCTACAATGAGGTGCTTTTATGTCCACCCCCCCCCCCCCCAGGTGGTAGAAGGAGGTGGTAGAATGAGCTGCTCTGCCTTTTTCTCCTACTTTACCTTTGTAAGTCACTGTTGGATGTGTGTAATCCCAACATTCCAGCTAACAGCCAGGTGGCCCAACTTTACTTTACTTCCCAGGAAAACGTGAGAGTACAAAGGGGTGTCTGCCACTGCGGAGCAGGGCTGGATTGAGTCCTAACACACTGACAGGTGCAGGGTATTCACAGCTGTTTCCACACCCTTCAGTCAGTTCATTTACCTCTAGAGCTGAGGAGAGATGTCCACAGTCGATCATTTTCAAGTGCCACTACTGGGAAGGAATTGTACATTTTCATTGCTTGCCAGCATGACTGCAAAGGTTATGTTACTGTTCCTAGTTTGTTGTTGTATGGTGTTGTTGCTAATACATTTTTTAAATAAAAGATTGACACTGTTAGCATCCATGTAGCTTTTTTACATTTTTAAATACCTCTTTCTTGACACAGTTCTGGTTGTAAGAAAATACTGCATAGTGGGTATAATAGAGAGAGAAATGATTGCCTCTTGTTATACCATTTCCATATAGGAACAATGTTGAGTTTCATGTCTATTAAGTCTAAGCAGTATCATTAATATTTACAATATTTTTTAGTAACTAGGTATTCATTAGTAAAACTAGTACTGTATAGTCAAATAATATAAACAATGGAAGCTATATATCGTCTTCATATGGTATTTTTTTTATTTGAATGTATTTATATTTGGTGTTATATGCAAAGTATTTTTGGCACATAAATGTAATTTGCTGTCAATCGTAGACATAAACATGTTCGCTGGTTATAAAAACATTAACTACCTGAATAAATGTGCTCAAATATACTGATTAAAGGGCCAGTTTTCTGCATTTCCTCTGTAGCAGGTCTATGCATCTTGTATATTGTTGACTGGTTTATTGATGAGCTGTTTGTCACACAGTTTTTATGGTGCAGCAAATCAAAGTTAACTAAAATTAACTAGGTGAATTTCAATTTGTGTATAAAGCAATCCTAGATGGAATAAAGGAATGTTTTATAGGGGCAATATTAGTAGTATAATGGTAGAAATGTTTCCAGTAAATGTACAGGAATAGTGTTTTTTTAAATTTGTTATGGCTGTGTATATAGTACTAATTTTCACTTTAATGACAATAGAACATTTTGGAGTTGAGAAATAAATTTGGGGGTGGCAGTGCTGTTCCTAAACTGGGCCAATCATATCAGAAACCTTGATTTTGTCTGTTTTTGGGTCTTTTCTGTGGCAGAGGTGTTACCATGGAAATGGGGAAAAAAGAGACCTCTAAAAATATCCATTTAACTTGGTATGCGTATGAAGACCTGCACTATCACACACACACACACACACACACACACACACCATTGCAGTCCTTCCGTTGACACTGGTCAACCAGAACCACAAAGGCTAAAGTAAAAAGGCCAGTGGAGTTACTCAGCTGTGGCCTACGACTGTAAAAGACTCTGCTAACCCTGACGACTGTCCAACTGGATGTGTGCAGCGTATGAAAATTGCTATACAGTTTACCCAAAAATGTTTTACAGCTGTTAATATAAAATCAGAATTTATTACTTAAGTATAACTTATAAATTATGTGTGAAGTTAATGCCTTAATTAGGTATTTTTGTATAAATGTTCCTTGTTTGTTGGTTTTATTAGTATGTTAAGCCCATATAAATATATAAATATTAATAAAATAAATTTTCCTAGATTGTTAATTTAAGTACATTAACACTTAATCAGATCAGTGTTTTTTCGTAGACTGTAGATTGTGGGCTGATATAAATAAAAGCTTATTTTCAAATGTTGAAATGATCTTGGGAGGTAATTTGTGGACCACCCAGGAAGGGAACATGTTGTGTTGTTTTATTTCCCTTAGCTGGATGCGTGTTCTTGGCTCACACACAGGGTCTAGGCTGCCAAAAGTGAAGCATTCATGTATGTTCTCTACTGACTGCAATTAATGTTGTTGGAGATCAAAGTCTACATTTTGACTCAGGCATGCACTCAATAATTCTTAAGCAAGGGTTACATGGCTAGTGGAACTGGGATGCAGATCATTAAATGAAAGAGGTTAATCCCCTCCGTTTGGCCAAAGTTCTCAAGCTGAGCTACAAGAGAACCTGCTGCTGGCATGGAATCTATCCAGGATCTTGGTATTTTGTCACACTTTCCAAAACCAGGACTCCCACAACAAATCCACAACTCAGCCACTTCTTCCAGGCCAGGTACAACTGGCTGCACACAGGAGCCCAACTGGTGTTGCCTGCAATGAAAGTGAAGTAAGGTGGGAAAAGTAAGACCTGGTTCCAAATGGAAGTCTGGGTTTAGCATGACTCCCAAGAGGAGGATGTGAAAGAAAGGCTCTGAGAGCTCTTCTCTGCTGGAAGCTCTGTTGACAGTCATCTTTGGTAGCCTTATATCTGACTCTGTCTGCTTGCAGTGGGACTCTGAGATCCCTTTTATATGTCTCAACAACCTTTAAGCACCTATCTTGCAGAACTGAATTAAGCCCGTCGTGGGCAGAGGCTGCAGGTGTGGCTGGCGATCGAGAGAGGGTGTTTTCTCCTGTGGTCCCAAACCTAGACTGTCAATCAGTTAAGGGTACAAGTATACGGAGCAAATGGCCATTGTAGAGATTGTAGCTGCAGTCTGGTGCATATGGAAAAAATGCATATAATACCACAATTAAAACGTATTCCATAAAAAAGACTGAACAACAGAAAAATTGCAAAAGAAATTAAAAAGATATGGTAAGACTTATGGGGCAAGTTAATTGCACATGTGTCTGAGAATGGGGATGATGTTTTCCATGATGCCACATTCAAAGCATGTGCATTATGGTTTTTGTGCTTTACGGTGAAATGTTCTAATCCTTACTTACAGGGGCCCTGCCATGTGCAAATGTTTGCAAGTTCCAGTTTGTTGTACTGTGGTCCTGCACACAGTGGTTAAGCATCATCTTTTATAAATCCATACCATAAATCAGACATTGTTGAGATCTGCACAATACTAGGAATAGTAGTGAGCAGTTAAGTTTACAGAGTGCCAGGCACTGGCTGGCAGCAGGGCTTACAGGAGAGCACACATTCTCCTTTCCATGCTTCTTCACACAATTCAGTGAGGCTTGGACAGATCATTGAAACTGCAGGGTGAAGTACGGATACTTAAGCAAAACAATCATGAAACATTCAGTTCCTATGTTTAAGCAAAAACCAAGAATTCTGCAGGCAAATATAGATACCTCAGTGCATACTGAGCAAAATAAAGATGTTTGAGATTGTTATGGAAAATGTTTTTAAGGACTACTTTTTTGTGTCTACAAAAAAGGGACAACAATAAGAGTTCTGTATCTTAAATGATCTTCCGGGATTCTTCAATAAGAGAACAGAAAAAAATGCTAGTCTATTCTCAGCTGAAGAGTTACAGGCAGAGTTTAAAGCATCTTGGTTTCTGGTTATAATTAGGGGCAGGCAGCCTCAGGGTATACAGTCATATGCAGGCAGGCGTGGAATGTATTTTGGTTCCAAATGATTGACAAGTACAATGATTTGGTGCATTTCAATAGCAATTACAATCAGACCTACTGAATATTCATAAGCATGTGTCTCCACTGGATCTTGTCTAATATAACAATGCAGCAACTTAACTTACAAGCAAACTCTAAAGAATATTTGTTTCAAATAAAGATATCTCCATTACAACAATTTTTGCTATGTAATAAGAGGTGTTTTATTAAGTTAAAAGCCACCAAAAATTATAGAGGATGTATATTGTAATGAAATAATTGTAACAAATTCTTTGGTTTTCTTTAATGGTTAAAGAAGAAACTGTGTTAAATGCTTATATTTAAGTGTGGCAACATCTATGGCTTTGGATTAACATAACTGCCATGTGATGGACTGACATCCTGTTGGTGGAGTGTATTTTCTCAAGCCATTTAACTGCGCAGTTGCTACACGCACCTGCAGTAAGACTACGGAGATAAGCACACGATCCACACACCATCCAAATGTGTGCATAAAAGGAGAGCATTTTTCCAGTTTGTCTACTATAATAAATGAGGACTGTGAGTGTGTGCTCAGGGGCTGCACTCTAACTATATGATAGGAGGAAGACAAGTGTTCCTCTCATTCTTCACTCTAGTCCTCGCTATCCATAAACCAGATATATGGTGTGAGCTATATTACACTGTATGGCAGCTAAACGGGGCCTCTGTGAAAAACACTCAATCACATGGAACACCCCGAGACCCTCTGAGAAAGAGAAAACTCCCCACTTCACCTACTGCTGCCTACTGGTCAGAGTGAGAGTCTGTGCTGAGCAAAGCAATTCTTAAAACCATGAAGCAAGCTAGAATTAATATACCAGTTTAATTTAATTTGGGTTTTAAATTTCTTGTGGGTAAGATTTGTCCATACAGCTAGGGATTATGGGATTCATATAATTTCCTAGAATGACTCATATAATTTCTAACAATGAATGAGCAGCCAAAATCACAGGGCAGTAGGGGTTTCCCTGAATTATTTTCTCATGCCCAATTAATGCAGAATATAACTAACATGTAACCTAAGATGCAATGTCACTGAGTCTCACTATTAAACAAACATAAAATGTGGATGCAATATGACAAATAAATGGGCTCCAACTGTCAAATATTGTTAGCAAACAGGATTAAACAGAGGTGCATTGATATGGTCATGTTATTGTGAATATTTTTAAAGAAAATGAACTACAATATATTCTTTACATAAAAGTAAGCATGTTAACACCATAGAGGGACTTACAACCAAATTTTTATGCCATTTCACAAAAAACATCCTGTTCTCACCTGTGTAATGTCAGCCTGTGTATCATGTAATGCACCTGATTTTCTACTGTTATTTTTAGGTTCATGCTTATCCTCCTATCACAAAAGCTCTGCACTTGACATTTTTCTATGCTTGAGTCACCAGAATCCAAGGTTTTATTCCACCCCCCATTGAACTGGCTTTCTGTGCTAGCTTTGTAAGTGGCTTTGTTTAAGAGTTGCTGCCTAATAAATAAGTATCAGTAATATTTCAAAAATATGTTACTTGATATCATGCTTATTATCGTTTTCTAATATGATTTGGTATAGTTATTTTAGTTGCTACTTGGTACATATATTTTGTTTCAACAACTGTACAGTTTTGCATATATTCTGGCCCTTAGATATGCTCTAACCATAATCAGACCATAATAAAATATAATCCATCCATCCATTTAGTGTCAGTAGCGCCTTGTCTAATGCACAGTAATTCATGGTGGTCTAGGGTCTACCTTAGAAGCATAGGTTGTGAGGCAGGATACACCCTGGACAAAATACCACTCCATAACTGGAGATAGAATATAATGATAGTATTATAATGCTGCAGTGTAATGTTCTTTTTCATGCACTAAATTACAAAAGTGTGTTTTCAATGGAGCAAAATAAAAGCAGTTAGCTAAGTTCCCATATCATAACTATGGAAGCTTTAGTTCAGTCACCTGTAGGCCAAGTTCTAGAGGAAAGCAGTTTAATAAGCATAAATAATCATTGTGCTCGTAACTATTATCAACAGCACAGAAATTAAAGATAAAAGGCCTGCTTAACTGTCCAGGGTAACATCTACTGGCAGACATGTGACCACTCACAGACACATGCAATTTGTTTTCAAAAAATGAAACAAATAGAAAAGATTAATATCGTGAAATGCAGATTATAGTGTTATTTCCAGCATAGATGTGGAGTTTGGCAGAAACAATGTGCCTATGATATGCAGAGGAAGGAAAGGAACTTTTGCAAATAAGCGAGATGGAGTTGCAAATCCTCCAAATGTCATAGTTATATAACCACAGCTGCTGTTTCTCACAACAGCCACGAGGGGGAAGGTGCCTACTTGCGGTACTCGAGATGGGGACTGGAGGGCGGTTAAGGAACCGCGCTGTGAGCCATACCCACCTTTTGATAGAGTATGGCAACCTTAAAGCTCTCCATACGTTAGTTCTCTACAACTACAGGGGGGTTTGAACCAGCCCTTCAGCTTGGCAGGTGACAGCCTTAACCACTATACTACCTGCTGGCTGGTATGAACAAATAAGCAGAATATCACTTTAAAAAACATATTATGTGCTCAAGCTCTGAACTGATCGCCCAGATATGATAATGCGTACTGTAACGTCGGGTGGAGTTGTCGCTCCCATCATGCTTTGCTTGTACATGGTTAATATGTCCAACCACGGTAGGAAGTCCCGGGCTCGGCAATGACCCTGAGGTTGCGTGGGTGTGTACAGTAGTTCTGTAGATGGACGTGTTTGGTAACCATGCCGCACAAGAATAAAGTTCGTGATCCCACAGCTCTGCCTTCTAAACTCTCCGGCCGTAACCCCGCCGACGCGGATTGTTACCATGTATTTGATCAGGCGGATGTTGGGTCAGATTAGGAGCTTGTTTTCCCCCCACACCTTTAATCAGAATACATCGTTACTCTTTAGATCGAAGATATTCGCAAAATGATACTTCTGCACTTACACCAGTGTGTAACAAATTTATTTAGTTCCAGTTACATGTCTGTCTTATTTTTGGTGATATAACTGACAGCAGCTTTGGACATCAGTGCAGTTCACAGCCTAGTTCATCCTTCAGAAAACGTTCATATTTTTAAAAATTCATCAATTAATTTCCCGAACGCTATGAAACTTGAAGTCTATCGTGAACAGCGCCGTTAAGATTAAAATGTTTACAATTCTGTCTCACGGGATTAAGTCCTTATCTGTGAGGTGAACGTCGAATGTGGCGAGCAGCGCGTGCCTGCACTTGTGCACGTGACCGACCTCTCAATGTTCCGCGGTGGGGGAGAAAACTGAATGCTAGAATGTTAGCTTGTGTGGACAAAAAAACTCAGTATTATAATTTTCTGTCACCAAAACGGGATTTTTCGTGTGAACAGTTAAATCGGGGCGACGCCGGTGTATTATTTTTAGCGGCTTCGCTTTCTGTGACCCCAATACAATTAAGGGCTCGACCGTGAGCCGTGTGGACACAAGCGTCTTGCGACGGTCGCCGCGCCTTTTCCGTCTTTAATTATTCACTCACTTTTCGAAAGAAACTTGAGCGCTACTGCCGTTTGTATATAAGTACAAACCGTTCGAATGCGCGCTTCAGCAAAGCTAAGTCTCGGGACGCAACTTCACGCGCCAGAAGGGGGAGGGGGGAACGGCAAATTTAAAGTACGTCATTAATATGGCGCCAAAAGACTTTAAAGTGTGAGCTTATTTTTGTTGTAGGGTTGCACGAGCCGGTGTACGCCTGTGCAGTCGCACGCGGCGGGGAGAGGGAGCGCGAGATTGAGAGAGAGAGAGAGAGAGAGAGAGCGAGCGAGCAAGAGAGAGCGAGAAACAGGGAGGGAGGGAACGCGATGAGATAAACGTTTTGGTGGTAGCGCGTTGCGAAACTAACCTGATCCAACTTGCACAGCTTTTTTTTTAAAAAAAAAATTAATTGGCATTTTCCTTATGAATTCTGCAGAAAAAATAAAATAATCGAGGTGGAAAAATCATAAAAGCAAAGAAGCGGCGGAGGACCTGGATTACCACATAAAATGCGGCATGATTAGCTAGCGGCTAACTGCAGCGCGCTAGTTAGCTAGAACTGTTAGCTGATAATTCTACATTTCGGAGGACGTGTACAAAGTCGAACATTCAGCCGCAATAGGTAGAGGTAGTTAAGACGAGCACAGGCGGCCATCTCGGATTTTCAAGCGTGTCGATACGGTTTTTTTCGCCAGTGTCCGGCTAGCTCGGCGGGCTATGTGAAGAGAAGTGGCAGTTAGCCGAGCTGTAGCTAGCCGCTCACTTTACTTGAGTTCAGTCGGGCTCCTTGGGGGAGGTGAGCGGACCCACGGGGGATGTTAGCTACCGTTACCGCTGACCGCCGAGTCTCTCTGCCCGCCGATGATTTCCTAATCCCGCAGCACCGCCCGCCCCGCCGCCGAGGACTCCTTTGCCCCCGTTCCAGAAACAGCCTGGCCGCAAGGTAACGAGCTCGTGCCCTTCGTGTACAGTGTCTCTGTTGCCTTATCATTTGCTTCTTTCCCTCCAGTGTGTCAAGTTGGTGTGCAGCGGCGCCGATGCCTTCTGCTACATAGCGAGGCGTGTGGCGCAGGTTGTGGTCTCGCTGGATGTGGCTCTGCCAGCGGACTAATAACCAGCCATAACAGCTCGCAGCATTTACATGGAACTTTTTTTGTTTTATATGAAAATTGTTTGAAAATTTTAAGGGCTTAATTTTTTTAAAATGCTGCTATTGGAAGGACGAAACGTGGCGTTGGTGCTGCTCCCCGGCCGTGTGTGATGATGGCGGGGTCGACGCATCTCCCAGAGTGTCCGAGCTTCGGGCTCCGATCGAGCAGCTGCGATCGTGCGCGTCCCCAAAAGAACTTAGTTGCGTGAAGTTGTTCAGCAGCTCCTGGGCTGTCTGATAGCGGCGTGAGCTCACACTGCTCCTCTCAGATGAAAGACTCGCTGTGTGTGCAGCGATGTGTTAACCATGCCTCTGCGCCCTGTATGAAGTGCGTGGCTGTGCTCAACCGCAGCTTCTGAAATGGGTCCGTTTCTCAGAGGGGCGCATCTCTGTAGGGTTACGTGGCCAACACGTCCCGTTGGTACAGCGCAAGTTTCATGGTTTTATATTAATGTAGTGCTGCGATTTGGGATGGAACGGCATGTGCACACGCGCGATAAAATTCTCCGAAAATGAAACTGCGTATGAACTCGAGGACAGAAGAAAGCCGCTACTAGTGGAACTGTTCTGGAGCTCGTTGCTTTGACTGGCTGGAGTGCCAGCATGAGGTAGCGTGGCTGTTGTTGAGCCCAAAGATGGGGGGCGTGGCTCTTGTTTACCTTCCAGAAGTGTGCACCTGTACCAGTTGACCTGGGAACTCCCAGAAAGCATCCAGCTGCAGCATCTTGTCTTTTTTACTTCTGAGGGTGCCTTTACATGCTGCTGGGTTGCATATGGTGTACCTCTCCTTTGCAGCTCAGGTTAGATTTAAGTGGGATTTCCCAGATGCCTCAAGTTGTCTGGAGGTCCTAGCATGTGCTCCACTATAGATGTAAACTTGTCATCTGTGTGTTTAAAGTTTTAAGTTGGGCCTTTTTCCATTTATTTGATTTAGACTGGTGGCACGACGGTGTGCATGCATGGTCGGTAATATCCCGTTGGCCTGATTCTTCCACAGGGGGGAGTGTTAACCACAAATGAAGTGCAGCAGAGAGCTCCCCCTCCTCAGAGCCAGGCTGCATACATTTGTGTGGAATGAGGGCACAACCCAGGTTGGAGTGGGGGGTAGGGTGATGCCTGCTTGCCTGTCTACCCTCGGCTACACAGTGTGTCTGCCTGAGCTGTTGTCCAATCTGTGGCACGCCTGCCCCTCGGGTGTATGACCCTGCAGCTGGGGCCATGGCCTTGAATGACTGTTAAGAGTGCCTTGTAGTCCTGCTGTACTGAAACAGTCATCTGACAGGGGATGAGGGTTCTGAATTTATTTTCCACAGTTACTTATGACTCATAACAGTATTTTTGTCAAATGAAGTTGCAGTTCTAAGTATGGTCCAGTGGGGTTCCTTTTTCTTTCTTTTTATCATCTGTGGAGGCTAATAATTACAGTAGCAGTCCAAGTTGAAATTCATGCTCAAATAGGGATTGATATTACAGTTATTTGATGGGAACTGGCACCCTGCATTATGCCACAGATTAAGACACAGCACTGCAGGACCCCCTCATCCATGCCCGGTCCTCTGCCCTCCTCCTCTACAGCACCTCAGTCTCTCTGCTGATGGCAGGGGAGGTAAGGGGAGGGGGGTGATCATATCCAGCAACTTCCGCTCCACCCCCCTACCCCCTGCCCGGTAACATGGCAGCTTCTCAAATCCACTGGAGGCCTCCTGGGTCTGTTTGTCAGCTCCTTCCACAAGAGGAAGAAATGATTTGCTCCCTTTTTAATGAACTGCTTATTTCAGAGGAAGAAATTAACATGCACCACCGATAAGTTGGAATTATTTTTGCTTTTGGAGCTCAACACTTGTGTTTTTATTTTTTTTGTTCATTTGGTGGTGCCTCTTCAGTTTATTCTCTTCAGCAGCAAGGTCATCTGGAGATTCTGCTTTGCTTGCCAGTGTTCTAGTCGATGTTTTTTATTTAAATTATTTTTGTTTACGCCCCCCCCCCCCCCCCCCCCCCCCCCCCC
>UFQX01000530.1:278159-304138 GCA_900497675.1 Arapaima gigas | reverse complement strand
CCCCCCCCCCCCCCCCCCGAAGAGCAGTAATCAATGTTCCCATGCTTTTAATGTGCTTGGCTCAATGAAACTTGAGGCATTCTTTCATTTTAATGTCATTTACAAATGGCATGCATCTCATGACATTTAAAGTGCATAGGAAATGAGAGCATGTCTAAAGGACTAGAAGATGGTGTCAGAATGAGCTGATCTCTCTTGCAGGAGATTTTGTTCACTTAGTAATAAACATGTAGTTGCAGATTAACAATTTTTGTCTATAGCTGTTTTCTGTCACTGTTTTCCTGAGTATTTGGTCATGGGATGAGCTGTGTGTGTTTATTTTTTATTTTTTCCCCCCCCCCCCTTCCCTTTATGTACATTAAATAAAATGGCAATAATGCAAAATTATTCCATTATGGAATTTTAACAAGTTTAAAAATCAGACAATTGTAACAAAACACAAACTGAATTGTAGTAGTAACCATTCATTATTTTGCTGTAGAGATGCATCTCTGTAAAATAAGGTCCAAGTTAAGTGACTGTTTGAAGAGTTGACTGGTAGGTATGGAAGTACAATCACAGTAATAACCTGAACAGATGTTTTTAGCCTTTAACAAAAGTAGTGAGAGAGACTGCTGATCTGTTAAAGGTAAGAGATTCATTTAGGGGTGATTTGATCCTGATTGCTATTAGTTTTTTTTTTTACCCCTCCCCTTCATCCATTTTAAATCAATTGGCTTAAAAATCAATAGGTCCATTCTGAAAAAAGCCGAGCTTAATGAGTGTTTAATTAATCAGACCAGTTTTCTTCACTTATCAATTTTGTCTTCAATAGCTACAACTTTTTTGTTTGTGAGAGGGGGAAAGAAAAGATGGGAAAGTGGTTAGTCTACAAGTCCTAATTCAGTCTTAACCCTCCCTGATGCGTATGTTGTTCTAAGACGACTCTGGGCAGCTGCTCACTGGAATTTCAACTTTTGGCAGAACAACAGAAGTAGAAAAGGGGATTCCTTCTCCTTTATCTTTTGTACTGTTCTGTTTTGGCCTCTCTATTTGACATTTGAAAGGGTTTCAAATCCCATGTGGAAGGCTGCATCAGAGTGCCCTGCGGCATGCCATCCCTAGTACTTCCCCCTTGCCAAGGGTTCTACTCTTGGCTATAGTAAGGTCATTCCACCTCATCAGCATCACCAAATGGCTGTTGGCTTATTTTTGAGTACTCTTAGTGGGGAGTAACCGAGTTGGTCTGGACTTAATCTCTACCACAAGTCTGGCATGTGGTCTACTGGTGTTGGTGACAAAAGACCCCATACTTTCTGTACCTTCAGAAAAGGCATCAGTGAGTGTTTTTTGGTGGCAAAAAACGGGTTCTCAGAATATGAATTGACAAGCACGAAAATGCAGAGTTAGGCTGTCATTACATCATTTTCATAGTGTGTTTAGGATTCTCTAAGCTTGCACATTCTGAACAGCTTTATTGCACTTCCTTTGTGCACCTCTTTAGATGATTTGTTTGCCTGTGAAGCAAACAAAAGGATATTCTCAGAAATAATTTGCTGTTCTGCCCGGCCTCCAGTACACTGTGTGTACATGTTAGAGCCTGAATGTAAAATGGTCTTTTGCTTTCATGTTCTCATAACTTTTCTTTGTAATTCCTTTTACCCTTTAAACAAAGGATTTGTGGATTATAGTTGAAATGATTGATTAAAATATATCTTTGCTTAAAATGTTAAGTTGTAGATTTATCTAAATGGGAATGTGAAACTGAGTGTGCAGTTTTTTGTTCATACGACCCCCCAGCACTTAGTTTCATACTTGAGAAGTAATGTTAGCGTGACCATCAGTGCTCAGAGGCAGAGACCTGCCATCGTAATATGCTGACGGAGCCATTAAAGTCACGTGACACTGCATGTACTGACAGAAGCCACTTCATGCCTGTGAACATATGCTGGATTTGTGAAGCCTGCAGCAGTGCCTCTCAAAACTAATTACTTAGTTTTATTTCAGTAATAAGAATGAATCACTAAAATCATGGTCCACCCTCAGATGTCCTGCATGTCCACATGGCACACACACTCCTGTGTACTTGTGGGTGCACTTACTGATTAGTAGGTCCTCATGATGTTCCTTGTGAAGTCCTGTGATGGTTCTGCTCAGATTGATTCTGCTGAAATACTGGACATGTCTACAGACCCTTCCTGTGGAGTCTAGCAACAAGGCAACCAAAAACCTTTCGTGATGACTCACTTGGCTCTTCATCTGCATCCGACAGGGGAGCAGAGGGGTACAATTTTCTGCTCGTTAGAAATCAGTGGGGGAGTCATGGGATTTCCATTGGCTGTTTTCTTTTTTTGATAAGTGTATTAGATTGATGGAAGGGGTGGGGGCCCTTGGAACCCAGTTGCTGAGAGGCAGCTATTAATGTTTGGATAAGAGGGCTTATATAGAAATGATAAAGTTTATAACCAAGGCAGTGTCAGAAGCCTGAACCCAACGTCAGCAGATTATATGCAGTATTGCTAATGTCCTTGAGTAAAGGTTGCCATGTGTTTTAACCAGTACTTATGACACCGATAATATCAGAACCCCAGACTCCAGCAACTGTATTATAAGGATTTTCTGGGGGGGGGGGGGACTTCTGTGGTTAGTGAATCTGTTCTGAGGCACTTGAGGGTTTTTTTTTTTTTTAAACCATTTTCCTAAAGCAGCATGTTGCACCCTTTTCATTCTTTAGTCTACTTTCTTTGCTTTCTTTATACAACACATTGTACAGATACTCTTTCAGATATGTGATCATGTGTCATAAAACACTTTCTCCTGCAGGTGCATCACTAGACCCATAGAGGGATGCATTTAACTGAAAAGTGTGCCGCACAAAATGTTATGATTCTGCTTAAGAATTCTTAAGATGTTTTAGAAAAAAAATACTGTACTGGTGTGCAAGTTAAAAGATTTTAGTCTTACCAATTAAGTGAGAGAGGACATAGGACTTAGTAATGGCAGTCTTTATTTTAAAAATAAACTCAAGTATTAAATATACAGTATTCATTTTCCATCAGTAGGGAAATATGGTTTGCAGGACCACAGATGTATTTGTACATTTATAAATGTGTTTTCTACAATAGTCAGAATACATTTATTTTTTTTTTTTATTCCTGCTATTACTACATTCAATTTACTTAGACCATAAGGTTCGTAAGGAATTCTAAAAATACTGGAGCTTAACTTTACGTCAACATTTTACTAATGTAATTATCATATATTAATGATTAGACAAAGATTAAACAATTCCAAGATGTTTTTACTTATACTGCTGAAAAGGAGGACAAGGAATGGACCCATTGATGTAGGCTGGAGTGACTTTGCAAGCAAGTCTTTATGTAAGGCCTGTAGTATGTTGGGTATCACAGGCAGCCAAAGGAGAGAGGATAAGAAAATTGTTACTGACACTGCAGAGAGGACAATTAAATAGCTGTGGATCAGTAAAGGTGAGCTATGGGTTCAAGGTAGTGCTATCTGGATATACGCCAGGGCCTGATCAGGTCTTGTCAGGTTCTGTGGGAGTATTGGGGTATTTTGTGTCATGAGACACCCTGATCCTCCAGGTTACATAGTAGTTGATGTCTCCAGGTGCATCTTAAGATGCAAGATATGCTGTGCGCGTGTTGATTTTTTTTCCAAAATCTTTTATGTATATGATATATGTACACCCACAGCTTGTATATTTACTTCGTATCTTGTGATGCAGTGCGGAAAATCATCTTTTTCTTATAATATTCATTTTTGCTTGCAGTTATGTCGTTTGATCTCATAACAATGGAATTTTGCAACTTTTCTTCACTTTCTGTCTCAACAGGTCTGCATTAGTAATGCTAGCAGTATTAATATGGCTAAGTGTTCCTTATGACTTCTAAACTTTGTTCTGACAGGTGTTTCGGACTGATCTCATCACTGCCATGAAACTACCAGACTCGGCTCAACTAAGCCCTGATGACTTCTACATTCTGACAGACTCCTGGAGACAGGAGTGGGAAAAGGGTGTCCAGGTGCCAGCCAACATGGATGCTATCCCGGAGCCTGTGGTTAGGTACTTAAGCTTTCATTCAAACATGTCCTGTGTTGCTCACCACATATTTGTATGCACCCATACATTTTTGGGTGCATGTGTGTAGAATTTCTGTACCTATGTATATGCACAATTGAAGTTTCAGTTTCCAAGTCCTGATGTGGTTGTGTGACAGATTTCTGAATGCATTGCTAAGATGTCAAAGTTGTCCAGACTTGAGACCATGAGTACTAAAGTGGTTCCAGTCCTTACCGGTAACCACTTGGGTTTGTGAGAGTGGGAAGTCAATGCCAGACCTGCACTGCAACAGTCCACATCCCATTGTTGGATTTAGCCAGTGATCGGGGGGGTTGCAAAGTCAAGTTGCCATCATTGGAACAGTCTTGCTGAGCTTTACTCAAAGACTCTCCTTGACACTCAGCCATTCAGAGCTGTTTTTATGCAGAAACAATTGAGGTTGATGAAATTCACCCTTAATTGAGCTGAATTCCAGCGCTTTTTTGAGTTTCAGCCAGAGGCTCAGACATGTGGAATTCTTTATTAATAACACTGTATGGTGAGAAAAAACATTAGTAAAGCCTCCATGACTGTGAAAGCCTGGGATTCTGAATGAAATCTTTGTCAGTGACTTGTTAAGGCCTGTGTTACCTGAACCTCCATGGATCTTGTGCATAGTGTTCCAGGGCTATTTTAAAGTTACACTGTTGGACAACAACCAGGCTTTGTTCCATTGAGCCTATTTGGTGATCTCTCCTCTCAAAGGGATAAACACATAGGACTGAAACTTAATCCTGACCTTGGAGGCGAGAAGACGGGGCTCCTTGCTGTGCTGGGTGCAAGTAACCAGCTATTAGAGCCCTGTAACATCCAGCAGAGCTCTGAAAACACTTCTTTGTCAGAAAGACAGCTGAGAAACAACCATATGTGGAAGTGAATACAGAAAACCTAAATGTCACACACTTCACTAGCAGCTCATGAAAACATTGTAGAGATAACGGTAATTTATCTCCAGGGATGTTTGGAATCTTGCAATGAAATTATGAAATAGACCACTCTTGAGTTTTACTACAGATGCCTGACTCGACAGAGAACCTGGAGTGTGTATCCTGTTTCCTTTGTTTTATCTTAGAATATTACCAAAATGACTATTACTGTGTCTGAATTGCTTGAATTTTGTTTTTTTTCCCCCAAGAACATCATAAGTGTGTTGCAGGAAGTAAAGTACTTGGTGTGGGTAAATCTTTATGCAGATAAATAATTAATTGGCCCAGTTAAGGTCAGTAAGCCTAGCTTGAATGCAGTCCTGCTGTAGTGGATGAAGCTGGGTGTTGCAGCTTGTGATGGTTTTACCACAGTACCTACACAGCTGCCCTTCGCCATCCTATAAAGAGGCAGCTGCATCGGAACTCCTTTGCTTGCTGGCCAATAAAAACCCCACCACATGGTGTGTGCGGATGGGTCCTTCCTGCCACTGCAGACTACAAAAAAGTCTTGTTGCAAACTGAAGCAATAACACAAGTCCCATCTCTTTGCTCTGCATAGAAGCTAACTGCAAACAGAAAACACTCTTATAGTCTGAACTTTACTTGGTTCATGATTTGTCATGTTGAGTAAGTGTTTTATGAGAGTCTTGTTTTTTGTTTTTTTTTTTGTTTTGGTTTTTTTTCTCCCTACTATTATGACTGTAGGTGTATTTAAGGTGCTGGAAAAATTTATTCTCATTTGGTAAGTTGTTATATTGATAGGAGGTATGTTGTATTTTGTTATACTGAGTCGGAAATTTTTTTTTTGCATTTCTGTTTTTTGATCTCATCCCTTAATTTATAGAACTAAGCAAGCTCAGCTATGTGTGGACTATATTTTGCATACCAAGTGTGCTTGGAAACTGCTTTTCTGGTGTTCTGGGCAGGCATGGTTTGCTTGTGACAAGTTTCTCTCAGATTTGAGCACAAATTCCCCAACCTTCATCAAGTCAGTAAATGAGCTAAGAGCAGCCCTTGTAAATTCAGATAATGTTTGAAAGCAATTAGTGTTTATGAAAATAACACACATCAGGTGCCTAATTAACATTGAAACATACTTTGGACATCACAGCATTTTAACTTCTATGTGCATCTGTGTTGTCTGGGAATTCACCAGATGGAGACTATGTGGGCAAGTCCATGTGTCTCAGGTCTTTGGTTATAACATCAGGGTATTGGGTCCTGTCCATGTCTAGCTTTTTTTTTTTTCTTTGTCCCAGTAAGTCACTGAGTGACACTTTCCTTCCCGTTGCTGCTGTTGCAGACCTTTCCATCCTGCACCACTATCTCTCATCGTTGTATCTGGCAGTTCACGCAACATGAGCACTGCATCTCCTCAGCTCACGCTCTTTCACTAATTACTTTCTGCTGCCTGATGCCCCCCGTGCAAGGGAGCCATGGTTACTGTGTCTCCAGAGGGAGGTATGGTATAACTGCAGGCTGTTGTGTCCACTATGCTAGGGCTACATTTTCTGTGATGGTTCTTCATCCTTTTTACAGTTTGGTCCCCCCCCCCCCCACCAGTTTGCCTTACTGACTGACATCAGAGCTGCTATTTTTAAACCGTTTCAAATTGTAGTGCTCAGGCCCTTGGGAATGGGAAGGAAACAGTATGGTGCAGGCTGTATTGCAGTGTATTGGATCAATGTGTTTTAAATGCTACCACATAAAGTACCAAGATTTATTTTCATTGGTAGCTGTGGTCACTGCTTAAAAGTGGAAATTGGTAAGGGATTTCTTTTTTTTTTTTTGCTGACCAAGCACCCAGAAAATGTAACTGACAGCATCTGTTCTGAGCCTCTTTGGGTTTTGTGTTAGATGTGTACATTTCTGTACCTTCTTGCTCAGTGCACTCATCGGTGGACATGGCTCTTCAAAGACATGAATTTAAGATTTTCTAAGGAGCTTCACTTAGAGAAATACCTTCTTAGCTTGCCATCGCCACCCTTTCCTAGCATACTCAGTTTCTCAAAATCCAGTGAACTCAGTTCCCTTCCTTCTGTAGGCTTGGGATTAAATCATTTGAGCCCATTCTTTAAAACAGCTTGACCCCCTCCAGGCTTTCTGTGATTTGTCCAGTTTTTCTTTTTATAATGGTTAATAGCAGTGTGATAGGGACTGTCCGGTGCCTTAGCTGTATATGCTGTTTACATCACAGCTGAAGTTTTGCTTTTAATCTAAAACCTTTTTGCTCAGCTGGACATTTTACTGAAGAGCTACTGGTGAATTTATTACTGTATCATTCCTTTGACCGGAGGACTTCCACAGGTTTATTTTTCTTCCTTGCTTTCTGATTAGGAGTTTTTTTTCCCCCTCACCTCAGTTGCCGGCAGGCTTACTGCATTGCGCTAATACCCTGTATAGTTGCTCTCATTAATGTTTAACCTCCACCTATAGCATCACTATGTACCTGTTGTCTGCTCTGTTGTCCTAATCTGCTGTTCAGTGCTCTGAGTCACTGTGTGAGAAGGGCTCTATAAAAAATATTGAATTAAACTGTAAGTGTTTCTATAGTTCATGGTATAACCCCAAATACATGAGTGATGAAGTCTCTCTAAGCATTGCAGGAAAGTTGCATTTAGCACTAAGGTTGTTGTAGGTCAGTGGCAAAGCTTTTGGAAGCAGCTGGAGAACTGGGTCCCCCAGCAGATGTCTAAGATTTATGGAAACAGTAGCAGTCAGATGGGGGGGTCTGCATCAGGTATGATATTCTATATAGTCTAAGGCTGAAATGCCAGATACTTTCCTATATGTATCCCTCTAGATAAAGGATGAACACACAGTCCGGTTGCACCACCCTTTTTAAAAAAAAATTCTCCCAGCATTTGAGACTGTTAAATTATTCCATCAACAGTATGTTTTTGTTATTTTGAGTAATAACCACAGTTGTACTGACTTGTACAGCTCTACTAAATACACCAGAAGCACCTCTGCAAGTATTCTGTACTGGTTGTTTTTAGCCAAGAGGATGGCACCCTGCTCTGTGCTCTTGCTTGCATTGGCACTCATGATGCTGCTTGCCTGGGGACATATGCACAGAAACCCTATGCTGGAGACTGCAGCAAGCACATACTTCAACACACACAAGTAAGCATGAGCTTAGAAACACATGGCCATATCAGAGGGCAGTGTGCTCTGTTGGTGCAAAGCGGAGTATTCCAGCATGTACTTGTTTTGTGTTTTGCAGGTGTGGGGGTGGCAAATGGGAAAGGTGTACCGCTTGATTCCTCTCCTTAACCAAGAGGCTCTTTATTTTGCAATGCAGTATTTGAGACAAAAAAAAAAAACAGGAAAAAAGGAAGGGCAGTAAAAATGAAGGAAAGACAACACAGCACTGGGAGACCTGGAGCAAGGCCCAGGCGTGCAGCCAGAGCTGCCCTGGGCAATGCTCTCCTTGCTCACCCCCCATGCTAGTGGAAAATGTGAATGAAAACAAACTGATTCTCCCCCACTTCTCTTTCTGTGCAACATTAATCTGTGCGGTTTCTCCCCCCTTCCTTCCCTAAAATGTTTGCACATCATGTTAACAGGCTAAGAGACTTGGCCAGCTAGCATTTAGAGTCTAGACTCCCCTTCCCTCAACAGTAACAGATTTGTGTGTGTGTGTGTGTGTGTGTGTGTGTGTGTGTGTGTGTGTGTGTGTGCGCGCGTGCATACGTATATGCGCAGACACACAATTACGCCGGCCTGAAATGTAGATGTTAACAAGGGACAACCATAACCATGACAACGGGCTTGGCATTCCAGAGGAGACTGGGTTGGCATCCGAAGGAATCGCAAAATGGCAGCCGACAGAAAACCTCGATTGAGGTGTTAACCCTCTGTGTGCACTGTCACATGAGACTGGTGCAGAGTTTCTTCTGGCCATAGGAGAATTACTCTAAAGTCTTTCCACTTAGTGGGTCTAACAAACTTCAATGTTTTCATAGCAAATTTCAGACAATGTAATAGAAATTTAGTTATAAACTACTGAATTGATTGTAATGTACGTTTTAATTTAGTATTATGCAGTATATTGGTCTGTTACATGGATGTATGATGTTTTAGCTCTTTAGCTCTTCCTTACTTCTATTACAGGATCACATTTGTAACAGTGGACCAAATATAGTTGTTACCTCTTCTGGGTTCAGCAATTCCCAAGAGGGGAGAGGCAGCGGTGCTTGCGGACATATTGGCTTACTTCCTAAGGGTCTTTGGTCCTGTTAATTCCCCACTAATCCACAAAAGGGGGCAAGTGGGAAGCCGTTTCTGTGAGCATGGTCAATATAGACCTGCGCGTTAATCCCCAGTGGTTTAACAGAGGAGAGAGAGAACTAAAACACAGAGAATGTAGGAGAGGCACTGTTTGGCTGGTACAGGGCAGTGGGAAAGCAGAGAGAGGTATTTATTAATCCTAAATCCCTGGCAGCTGGGTGCGACTTCTGACTGGTGACGCCATGCAAGACGAGACATGACTCGGCAGCCTGTCTTGACTGGCTTGGTGTCCTGAGGTGTGACTCTGCACTGTGTACTGATTGGCTCAGCACCTATTGCAGCTGTGTCATTATAGCCTGGTGATGCTCGTTTCTCTGCAATCACATACTGCCCCGGATTCTCAGTAGGTGCACTTTGGAAAATAACACCAGGCACAGCTTTCACAGCTAGCAAGAATGTGTGTTTCAGGCAACTGTTACCAGCATACATGAGAAAAGTAAAGAATATATTTGTGCAAAGCATGTCGTCTTGCTCCTGCAAAGGTTCCAAAGGTATATCCTGTTAACAAGACAAGCTGCTTGATGCCAATGGTCACATTTCTCTGCATTGTTTGTGAACATCATAAACCTTTCTTGTGCTGCAAGGTTGCCTGTCCTACAACCAGATACAGGTTCAAAGTCATCCTAACAATGTCCTCAGCTCCACAGACTTTATGATCCTGCCTCCCTTGATCTCCAGAACTTTAGTGGGTATGAGTCAAGTAGGAACAGATTACTACTATCCAACAACCTCAACTTTTTTCACTCATTGCTGCTCCCTCAGCTGCTTGACTGGGTCCTTTTGGAAGGTTCTCCCTCCCTCCAGCCTTCCTGTTAGTGTGATCTGGCCTTTAAAAATAGTCCTTAGATCTGGAGCGCACCCTGTTTGTTTGCAGTTCTTCCTGTTCCTTCTATTCACTTAACTGGTTTGTTGAAATACTCAACTTTCACCCATGCAACTAATAGACACCCATAATCCATATACCTACACAAAGCCTTTGTTTCGCTACTGGCTGGTTGTCTTTCCTCTCAGACAATTTTGTTAGGCGGGCTTTTATTCCATCGTTTCAGTTTAAGAAATGAATCAGTCTCCAGCCATATCCCTTTGCCTTGTGAGGAGTTTATTTTTGCATCAGTGCTGAGCAAGTTTAGATTTACCTCAGACTGTGTCCCTTCCAAAAAACAAAAGTTAAGAATGGACAGCGGATAAATTAAGATTGAATCATCAGTGGAATTTTATACAGTATTACTTCTCTGGCCACCATATTTAATTATCTTGGTTTTTTTTTTTTCTTTTTTGCACATTTTACAAGAAAAAATGTATTCAACTACAAATGACTTTCATTCAGAACCATTTGCAGGTATTACCTAGTGCACACATTTTTGTGGTAAGGATATGCTGTGCAGCCCATCAAATTATTGTAGCATAGGTTGCGTATTTGGGTCCAGAGAAAAGGGTGAGACTGAATCCCAGAACAGCAGCATCTGCAGATGGGTGTGTTGAGGTGCTAGTAAAGGTTTGTTTGCATCAGTGTGGTTGCATGCACTGTTAATCAGCAACATTAAACATGGCATTTTCATTCACTGTATACATTTTGAGTGTGTAACTGGTCCTGGAGTGATATGGACAAAACCACATTTAGCTTTCACAGGTTTTTCTGAAGCGTCAGGGACCTGACCATAGAGTACTAAAACACTTAGCCATTACTTGCTCCAGTAAGCCAAACAGGAATGTAAAACCTCCTAAACTTTCTTTATTTGCAGCTTTATTTAAAATACCTGCAGATGGTACAAGTCCCCTCTGCCTAGTTTGCATATTTGTGTTGACAGGTTTGTGGCTTTTTGTATGGCTGTGGTTAAAAATCAGAGAGATCACAGAATACCTAGACTGCATCTTTTTTGGGCAGGAAAATATTTTCAATTTCAGCTGTGTTCACTTCTATCTTATAGTCTGTTTATTATATCATATAACTGAAAACATCTTTGTTTTAGTACCTGTGACAGGAGGCTGTGTTTAAAAAAAAAAAAAAAAAAAAAAAAAAAAAATTTAAAAGTGTAGTCTTGCCTTGTTATGTCACCAACATCCATCTAACACATTTTTGTCGAGAGGCAAGGTTGGTAACTTAATGGGGGTATGATTATATAGTGGAAGCTAGATAATCAGCAACTTCTCCACAAGTATAGCCAATTTTGTGTGTTTTATACAATAATGTTGCCTAATGAATCCTGGCTAATAATGTAAAGGTAAAGCATTCATTGTGATTTCTTGCTGTGTTTTTGAAGGGTTATTGCTGTACACAGATGCAGAGATCTCTCTCTTCTAGTCATCACTCTTGACAAAACGGCTTTCATTTTCATTTTGCAGCAAAATGAAAAAGAGGTAGACCTAGAACTTAACCCTGCAGACAATTGACAATGAGATTGAATGAGACTTCAGAAGCACTGTCTGGAGGTGGGAGTCCTGGAATACGTTATCCTACATCAGATCTTTTGAGTTGCATCAGAAGCCATTACCAGCGAGTGGCAGCATAACTGGGTAGAATTGCATGTCGTGCATGGCACAGGCAAGAGGTGAGGTTGGTGGTTTCTTGGAAAATAAGGTACGTTCAGAAATATCTTCCACTGAAGATTGCTGTAAGATGTGAGCTTAATAGCAAAATGGGGGACAAAATAAGAGGGTATGGCTTCTTTAAGGACTTGTTTGCTTATAGATTGTGGGTCCAGTTTTAATGACCCATCTCTAGAATGCATCTACGCATTGTTCCCAACACTGAGAATATGGAGCAATGTGAAAGAAGGTGTGGAAAAACTTAAATTAGCTGACATTTCACTTTTGACATTTGGAAATGTATTTTAAAAATGTGGCTGCAGCTGTAATTTGGGCAAAACCTTTTGCAAAGCATCAGTGGAGGTGTTAACCTCCAATACACAGTACAGTAAAGAAGGGAACCAGCCCACGCAGGTGTCTTCCTGGACATGTCACTTCTGTATTGGCAGTTTCGGCACAGTTTACTTACCCCCCTTGACACGATGTGTTAAATATATGGCAAAGTCTTGCCTTCTGACTTACCTACACAGTTTCAGTGCACTTTTTCCACACATCACATGTATGCAGAAAGCTGCTGTTTCAAGAAGGTGATAAAACAGCAAATCTCCTTGCTGCATAGCTCAGGCATCCTAAAAAGAAACCCTGAGCTTCTGTATTTGTAGCAAGCACTTAGGATTTCACGTGGTACTCTGACCCGTGTCAAGAGCTTAGGAGGGACCTCTTCAATTGTTGCAGCACTGTATAGAGAATTGGAATGAATGAGTTCATCCTGACAGAAAGGTACTACAGCTGCTCCTTACCTCACAAGGTTTTATGACAAAAATTTCCAGGGGTAATGGAGTGATGCACTGAAGATATTGCCTTTTAACCACAGATGAATAATTTGAATTTAACAAATAATTTGAATTGCATTGTGTGAATGTGTGTGTAGTTTCTCTGTGATTGATTGTCCTGTAATGTAACCTGCCTTATGCATGGTAAAAAATGAATATGTATGCCATGGATCATATGAAAGCACATCTGTTTATGAATGGGTTGCTATGGTGTTTACCTGTTTGCTTTCTTTGTGTTTGGACATTGTTTTAGGATTATTCATTCAGTACGCTGGGGGGAAAAAAACTGGGGTGCTTAAATTTATGTTGCATATAATATAAACTATATTTTTGTGAAATAGCAAACTAATATTAAACATGTACTCATGTGGCTCAGCTGCATCTGCTAACTAATTACTAATATAACTGGAAAGGTTTAAAAGTTTTATGCATGAAAACATGTCCAGTTACACTATTAATTTCCCGTGTTGGTTCTGAACACTGTCTGAGCCATGTTGGTTTTTAGTTTTCCCTTTAATTACACAGATTAATTCAAACTGACTTAAATGTGTTCAGCCATGGAATGGTAACGGGCACCTCTGTCTCTTTCCATGTGTATATGAATACAGGGTGCAGCCTGAGGTCAGCCGGATCTCGTTCTCCTCCCCGTTGTACAACCGGGCATTTCCAGAGCAAGGACAAGCACAGCCACTCCCTGAGCCACTTGCTCTCTATGACCTGGATGACCTGGATGTGTGTTGGCTGGAACTGGTCAACGCAGAGTTCAGGGAAATGGGTAAGATGTCAGTTTCTCATTCTGGTCAGCACCCCCAGGTTTTATTTATTTTTTTTTTTTGGTATGTATTACTTCTTACCGGTCTTCCTGATGTAAGAATTTGTTTTAGGGTTATAGTGTAGGTGGTGTAACTTGTCACAGTTTTCTCTGTGTTTAGTAGTGTCTGGTTGGTTTTTTCACTCAGTATATGACTGCACGGGCATCTTTTATGAAGGCAGAGAACAAAAGAAGTATCTCTGCCCTCCCCTTTGGGCCCCCCCTGACATTTCCAGCACTCGTCCTGAACGTTAGACCTTAAACAAGCTAAGTATCTTGGCATGAGAACAACAACTGACCTTGAATTTCTGAGGTGGCAGTATTCCCAATCTCTGTCTATGTACACAGATCAATTTAATTATTTTTTGCTCCCTTGGGCCCTATTATTTGATCTAGGTTTTTTAAAATCACCAAAAGCTGAGTTTATACCCATCCCTCAGTTTAGTTTCCTCAGTTGCATTTCATAAGCTTAAAGGTCAGAGTTTAACTTGATTTCTTTTCTTTTTATTTTGTCAAAAGCAATAACTTCTCTTACAAAAACACAATGGTTTGCCAATTGAAAGATATGAGTAAACTGAAAGGAACGGACTCCCATTTCAAATTGATGTCGTATTTTGTTCGTGTGAGACTGCAAAAATTTATTGTGTGGTTTCAGGAAACAAATTGATTGTTGTGAATGCTTATATTGAGTGTTCCCCTGGGATTTGGCCCTCAGCTGTTATGCGTGACTGATCTGTATTTCTGTGTATGGGTTTTTTTTTGTAGGCAAATTATTATTTGCAGCCATGTTTCATTATAGTGATACCCTTGAGGGGAGGGGGGACCACAACCCTGACACCAATACCATTTTCTGTTAAAGTAAATAAAAAGTCAGACTAGTTCCCAGGAAGAATAAAGTGGCCTTTCTTGGTCACATCGTTTGTCCAGGAAGTGTGAGGATGTCCAGTGAGGTGATGTGCATGCTCTGCAAACAGTATGATCTTAACTTTTTTCTGTTGGTAAGAGAAATTGTATGAATTGGGAACATGTCTTTTGATCCACTCTGCCATATATACCTCAGTGTATTCTGAGTGTATCAGAATTCTGAGATGAAAAAGTGAGCGAGATTTCTAAGCAGACTTAAGGCTCCCATTTTCAAGAAGTTTTATGAAGTGAAAACCGCAAAAATGGTAGTCTCTAGTGGTCTCAGTCCCCTCTGCCTCCTTCAGTACTGTGTGTTAATTCCATCCAAACAGCACTTCCTGAGCTGGATGAACTGACCATGGAACGCATCATTTCTGAACTGGAGATCCAGTGTGAGGAGAACATGCAGCTGGCCATCGAGACGGGCGAGGGCCTGGGTATCGAGTATGATGAGGATGTGGTATGTGATGTGTGCCGCTCGCCAGAAGGAGAGGATGGCAATGAGATGGTCTTCTGTGACAAGTGTAACGTCTGTGTGCACCAGGTAGGCATCAGGATGTCTTCTTTTGTGAGTTAGGTGTGAAAGTTGGATTCCATGTTACTTTTTCCTGGGTTGTAACTGTTTTTATTAGCGTCCCCCCAATCTTAAAAAGATAGTGTTCTTGAGAAACCCTAAATTGAAGTATAGATATTAAATGAAACTCCTTGTAAAGTAAATTCTCGTAACACAAGTGGGCATTTCTTGGGCTATGACTGTATTTGCAAAAAAGCAGCAGCTAGTTCACAAAAGTGACTGAAAATGTTAGTTTTACTGTGCTTCTCACTAATAATATATCCATTTATATATCTGGAAAATTTTTGTATTGTAAGCACCTTAATCAAGTGTACAGGGGTGAGATCCACTGCTAAGCATTCAGACAATACCACTTTGCCACCACCTGCCCTTTTATAGATACCTGAGTTATCTTTAGATTAATAAAGTTAACAGGTTTTGTTTGTCAGTAGCTAACATAGGATTCTAGGAGTAGTTCACACATCTAAAAACATTTTTGTCTCTGCACCTGTCTGGTAGGCATGCTACGGCATCCTAAAGGTGCCCCTGGGTAACTGGCTGTGCCGCACTTGCGCCTTGGGTGTGCAGCCCAAGTGCCTGCTATGCCCCAAGAGGGGCGGAGCCCTGAAGCCCACTCGCAGCGGCACTAAGTGGGTCCACGTCAGCTGTGCCTTATGGATCCCTGAGGTAGGCGTGATGCTCATGACAACGGTCCCGAGCAGGGTCGCAGCTTCATTGATGAAGCTTGATCAAAGCAGTTATCTTTAGGTTAGTTTTTGGAACCCATTTACTGTCAGCACCAAAATCTATACTGTGTATGTTTAACAAGAACAAAACACTAATCTATTACTCTTTGTGGACCTAGCAAGACATTTGAGAAATTAGCATTTCACCTGGAATTTTGAGGCATGGTTGATGCCTACTTAGTGTCTAGAGAACAAGTGCTGATGACCAGCCAGTAAAAAAGGGTGTGGGTGCCATCATTTATTTAATCAAATTTAATCTTGCAATTCTACACAGAAATGAGGTGTTAATTTGTGAGGTGACGTTGATTCTTTTTGTCAAATGAGCAAGTACAAGTCTGAATCTGTGTAGGTTGAGCCTTTGACCCAAAAAATAGTTGTTTTGATTTGTTCTGTCAGTCCACATTGGCATTGTAATTAGGCTTGCTGTACTCCAAAACTCTGGCTTTTTAGGATTTTATTTTGGAAACTAGGCCAGGAATTTTAACACTGCTTTTCTGTCATCGGAGAAAGGAGAAATTCAGTTGAAGGCCTTTTTCTTTATTAAATATAAATGGGCCTTGACTTGTCTTTGTGTTGTCTTATTGAAAGCTTTGCATAAACGTAAGATCCAATTGACATTGGGACTGACTGGGGGAGGAATTGACACACAGGCCCTCTCGGTTTTCCTGCCTGTGCCAGACTGAAGATGAATATTAAGAGTGTTATAATCATAAAAAGGAGAAGAATAGAAAATAGCATTCCACAGAAGTCCTGCCATGCACTTCAATAAGTCTGTTAAGTCTGAATTAGTTTCCATTTCCATTTTAATAGATTTGGAGAAGGAGGTGTGGGGGAGGGGGTAGCTGAGCTTGTCTCCAAGATGTAAAGGATCACACAATGAAGATCTCTTCAGAGGAGAGTGTTTATCTTGCAGAATGAATGCCTTTTTGACTAACAGAAATGACAGGAACACATGTTCTTGAGCACAATTGAGGGGTTAACTCAGTTTGACATCCTGTACACATACAGCTCCCAGATTTATTTTTTTTAAAAAAAGAAAGAAAAAATAGCTGGTTTTTAGGTTGCTGAACCAGCATGGGGTCTATATATGTCCAGATATGTTCCACAGTCCATCAGTTATGATGTCATCCCTAGCTACCCATTTTTACAGTTTTTTATCCTGGTTAGGGTGTTCAGCACCCTAGCAGCTACCTTTCTCCGTGGTAAACCAACTGCCGAGAAGCAATCACGTTCCATTTTTGTATATCTATGTCATTTACACACTCTCTCTATTAATTTGTGTGACATTCATATGTACAACTCCTTGTGTCCTGGATTTGTATGTGTAAAAGAGGTTTTCTTTGGTCCCGCCCTCATCAGCACTAAGGAATTTTGCTCTTTGCAGGTGAGCATTGGCTGTCCAGAGAAGATGGAGCCTATCACAAAGGTGTCTCACATCCCTCCAAGCCGCTGGGCACTCTCCTGCAGCCTGTGCAGGGAGCACATGGGTACTTGCATTCAGGTGGGTCGTGGCCCTCACTAAAGTATGGAATTCCTGTGAATTACAGAGGGGTCTGATAGTATAATAAAGTGTTACTCTTTTCACAGAAGTCTGTTTCTGGAAAAGTAGATAATTACTCAATTTATATATTTGGTCAGCCCCCCCCCCCCCACTGATTCTCTGCAATCCAGAGTTAATTTTCAGATTGTTTAGACCAGTACTTTCTAAGGTTTTTCTGTGCTGACACCCCACCTAACAGGCCTAGGTATTTACATTCTGCAATGACCCACCTTGGTGTTGCCATTGGTGGCATTATCACGTCATCACAGGAGAAACTGGGCAGATGATTCTTGAGTATGGACACAGGGCAGGAGTATGGAACCACCAATCACTCACTGACACACCCACCTGTAACCTTTTCAAATGCACAGTAGGACACAACTAATGATTTGTCTTGCAGCAAAACGGGTAACTGCCACGTGGACTTCACAGTAAAGTGGTGCCAGGGGTGTCAGAGCCAGCAAACAAGTTAATTCCTATTGTAACAGTGCTGAGGCATGTTTGTAAATAGTTTTGGTTTCACGCTGTACATAGTTCCATATGTTTGTAAGTGTTCAGTTTGGTAATTTTTGTGTTTATTCTGGCAATACCTGTTGGGGGATTAGGGGAATGTTCACACAGAACTTCCTTCTTTGGGTGGACAGTAATTGGGCAAAGGCACCAGCAGAGGTGCTGATATTTTTCTTGGTTTGGTTTGTTTTGTTTCTGATACTACTTCTGCGTTTCTGTAAAGAGAACTTCTTTGGCACGTGTGGTTAGTAAATAACATTGTCCAGTTCTGGTCTACAGATCTGTATGTATTGGCATCACTGGGGTAGCAGTATAGTCACTTAATTTAGAGCATTACCTTTGGGTTAGATGCCTGAAGCAGCCTCGTCACACACAAGGTACCACAACATCAAGTTTGGAAAGTTAAATATTACATTTATACACTGAATTCACACCTTTTTCCAAAGCAGCTTACATTGTAAATTTACTTCCAGTAATTTATTCGTTTGTATAGCACGGTAATTTTGCTTTTGACAGAATTTACTGGAGCAGTTCATGGAAAGTACCTTATTCAAGGGTACTGCAGCAGGAGGTGGGATTTGAATCCCTTTCATTGAGTGCAAGGCAGCAGCTATAATATAGCTGTGCTTGTTTGTATATTTTACTTTATCCTGTACAGCCTTTTCATCAGCATTTGTTATGGTTCTTTTCATGTAATCAGTGTTGGATCTCTTCTCTTGTCCTAAAATTTTAACCTGCTTCTCAGCATGGGAATAACCATTCAGTGCAAGGGTTTATTTTTAGCATTACAGCATTCACTTGTGTGCTGATGGCAGATTATGTACTTTTGTCCTTGTACCTCTTGGATTCTCTTGGTAATTAATTATTTATTTTTTCCTCTGAAGCAGCAGTGCAACCCTATTATTGCTGTGAAGGGATGAGCATTATTAAGGACTACGTGGGAAATGGTGATTGACAGAGAGGAGTGATTTATGGTGCAGCCAAAACATGAATGTGTTTCATCAGCACTATTTCATTTGTGTTTGGATCTTTCATATTCATTCTGTAATTAACAACATAATGGGAAATATCCAGGGAATTAAAGCTGGATCCCTTCCTCAGTCAAAATGGGTATTGTATTTTCTACCCAGCTTTTAGTGTGAGTAAATTCGCATGGTTGTCCATTTACTTGTTGGACTGTGGTGTCCTTTACTGTACTGAAGGTGAGTATTTTTTTGGCTGCTTAATTTTCTTTAACAGAGCAGACTTTGGATCACAGCAGCATAGACAAACAGCTTACTGAAAAAATACAAATACATACAGGTAATATAACACTTCAAAAAAGCAAAAGGTTAGAATACTTATCAAAGTGTAACCCAAAGAAGTTCCAAAATGGTGGCCAAAATCTTCTGAAATTCTGAGTTTTAATGGAAGACAATGTTTCTAGTGGAAGTAAGTTGGTCAACAATAAAGAGTAAAATAAAATTTCTTGCCAGGTGTCAAACAGTCAATCTGTGTTCCATGACCATGCGCCATTAAAACAGAATTTGGTTTTGATTAGTTATTTATTCAGAATTAAAAAGTCACTATCTTAATGAGTGTGGAATTGAGGGTTTCTTTGTGCAAGTATTTTATTGCTTTCTAAGCTAATGAATTCCAGTGGAATATTAAAGAATGCCTTTTATGTTGTCTTGCATTAACATCTTGTCTGATTAGCTTGACAGTTCTTGTCCTCCACACCCACAGTGTTCCATGCCCTCCTGCATTGTGGCCTTCCATGTGACCTGCGCCTTTGACCATGGCCTGGAGATGCGCACCCTCTTAGCTGAGAATGATGAGGTGCGCTTTAAGTCATACTGCTTGGAGCACAGTGGAGGAGTGAGGGCTGGCGGTGAGCAAACAGCTGGCCCAGATCAAGCCCCACCAGAGCGGCCAGACAAGGACAAGATAGAGAAGGCCAGCCTGCGGAAGCAAAAGTTGCAAGAACTAGAAGATGAGTTCTATCGGCTGGTGAATCCCCAGGATGTGGCTGAGAGCCTTGGTCTTCCCGATGCCCATGTTGACTTCCTCTATCAATTCTGGAAGCTACGACGGAGGTCCAACTTTAACCGGCCATTGCTGGCCCTGAAGCGGGATGAGGTAGACAATCTGGCCCAGCAGGAACAGGATGTCTTATTCCGCCGTTTGAAGCTCTTCACCCACCTGCGGCAGGATCTTGAGCGGGTCAGTCTCACTTTGTACACTAGTCATAATTAATGCTGTTACACCCTCTCAACTGAGATACAGATGAGAAATAGGGAAGAAACTTATTTTTAATAAGTAGGCCAATAAATAATAGGCCATGTGACTAGGCAGTTAAACCCTCCAAAGACCTAACTTACTAGTAACTTCCATTCTTAGAAGATTTTCATTTGCTTGTCTTACTGATTTGTTTACCATGTTCTTCTAAAAAGGTCCAGTGTTTCTGGACTCAGTGGTGTGGAATGGTTTATGAACCAGAACTGATGAAAGTAACACAATGAATGTAAAGCTTCACCAGCCATGTAGCAGCACTGAACTGAATATAGGCATAACTTTTTTTAATAAATGTTTTACATTCTGACAAATAGCATACATTTTTATGCTATCCCCTGAAACGTTTAAGCTATTTATTTACATATTTATTCAATAACTTTTTTTTTTTTGTGGCCTGGTTCTGGGCTGAGGCCTCATTGCGAACCTCTATACTAATATATACCAACATTGTGCGGATTGGCACTTGAAATGCCACTGTGGTTCCTATAGTGCCCTAGTTTTATTTAATCGGGCTTAGTAAAACTTGCTAGCACAAACAATGCTGTGAAGACTCTTTTCTGTGTAACACCCAATTGACAGCCAAAATGCAAACTTTTTGGTTAAATGCAATGACTCAATTATCATTGAGATTAATGAATCCTCATCTTTTGCCAGGATGGCTGACAAATATTAATTTGTCTCTTCAAGAATACCTTTATTTAAAGGGATTTAAAACTGTTCACTGGTTTAAACAGCAAGGTAGTTGTAGTGGAACATTTCTGTTTAGGCCCATTGCACAAACGCAGTTCAGAAATGGCACAAGTCAGATTCAAACCTGCATCATTTAGGTTGAAAGTTAGCTTGAACTGCTACACTACAAACTGTCCCACAAAGTTTTCTAGTCATGTACTTCATTTTTCAGTGTCCCAGCACATTAAATCTAAGGCTGATTCATTTCCTTTATTCTCCCAGAAGCTTGCTCTGCTGTTCGTTGTTTACCACTTCCTTCATGAACCCTGTGGCACAACTTGAGAGGTGTGCAGGCTTGGAGTTACAGCAGCTCATGATTGCATCTGCTGAGCATGGTGACTGAAATATGTAGGATTTCATTCTTTTATCTGGGTTTTTGATTGAGTGGCTTTGAATGATAATTACACTCCATAATTGGATCCATCAGGAATCTGCTAGGTGTATGAGGGGGTTAACTGACTATTTAGAAATAATTTTAATCCTCTTAACCTGAATCAACTGACAGAATAGCTGCTACATACTCTAAGGACTAGTGTCCTCCTATCCCTAAATCCTCAAATTTGCATGTCACTCCATAGACAAACATGAGAGGATTTAGCTAATGCTACTTGGTTGAGTTTTTGGCCAGTTTGGCTCCCCCAGTTGGAGGGGTTGACATGACAGTGAAGCAGGTGAATGTCGGTCAGTAGCGGATAACAGCTTGGTGAAGGGTGGTGCTGTTGGCAGAGCAAGAACCTCTTCGGTGAAGATGCTTCTTGATTTACTGCTCCCGACATATCTTTAGAATCCCACTCGCTTGTCCTAAGGCAGCGAGGGAGAAGGTGGAGGTTCAGGAGACACCTCTGAAAAGCCACCATTTCTGCAAATAAGCTGTTCCTCTAAAGAGGATGCTGTGCAGAACACATCTCAAGTGTGTGTTAAGAACAGATGTAATGTATGTATTGCATATGTTTCGAGAAGAGTTTGGGGGATTATTACAATCACCTTCTTAAGACTGTTGTACAGTGAAGATAGTGATAATGTTATAGCAAAACCTTCTACAATGTCTGATGTGGCTTTCAGCTTTAGGAATGAGCCAAGGTCATTCCTACATTTGATGATTTACCTAAACTTTTCCCTCCCTTCCTGTTTCCATCTTGAGTATAATTGGCATGACTGCATCCTTCTACAAGATTCAGTCTTTTAAGATGCTTAATAAACAAAACAATGAGAGACACTTGAGTCATCCAGCTGGAAGCCACAAATCCCCACTGTGAAGGAACACTACATCAGTATTTACTGACCAACATTAAGACTTGAAATACAGTAACAGATTTGAACAATTTCTACTGCAACTTAATAGATGTATGGTTTATTTTTTTTTATTTAATATATCTCTCTCACACACACACACACACACACACACACACACACACACACACACACACACCATTTGTTCCAGCAAGTTTTTTGTCTCAGGTCAACAACCATAAAAAGATGTAGTATAACCTTATTTCTTAGGTTCAGTACCAGCCCAACATACCTTTAGACTGTACAAACAAACCTTTTCTGGAACATTCTCGAGCAACTTTGAGATTTTTAGCATTGCTTTCCAATGAAGTCTGGTCATCCTTCCTAATTTCTGTGGCCTGAGTGGTATGCCTAGCAGTTGTTAGTGTTGGTATCATATTTTTGCAGCAGGGAAGTAAAGGCCATCGTTTTGGGTTGTTTTGGGGAAAGTGTATGTTTGTGTCGGGTTGCCAGGTGTCTACCAACAGCAGGAAACGTTGAAATCACACACTCTGGCTTAGGGTTGAGTAGGACACGAGGGCAGCCAGGTGGTGGCAGTGGGAGCTACTTCAAGGCTCATCTGGAGCCAAACTGGATCCTGTCTCTTCTTCCTCCTGAATGGAAAGAAACTTTTCTCCTTCCTATTTGGTTTGAAAAAATGTTGAAATGCTGTTTGTGCGATTGCTCTGTATGATGCAAATGTGTGTCAGCTTTACAGCAGATGCTGGGAGAAGCTGCACCTCATGCCCTTGCCCCACTGCAATCTACACCCACTCTGCACCACATTTGTGGTAGCTATGTCCTCAGCATGACGTGGGCAGTTAGGAAACCACACGCTATGTCCGGAGCAGGAATTGTCCTGGTGCTGACCCGCTGGTTACATACTGGCCAGGCAAGGGCGGGATCTTGTTTTGCTTGGCCGTTCACTCCTGTACCACAATGCTGGCCCACCATCCTCCAAACCAACTTCACTGAGGAAAATGAGCGTGGGAGCTGGGGGCCGGTGAGGATAGAGAAAGGAAAACGACTACTTTGCGACCCTGTGTTTTCCAGTGATCTTTCTGATCCTTCTTGTCAAAATTTTCCTGTCTCACAAACCAGCCCATGTTGCTTAATCCTTCAGGTTCAGGAATAGGGCACAGACCCAGCAAACAGACTGCATTACTGTCCTGTTGACACTCTGCTTTCCTGCAGAACTTGAGCCTGGCATTGCCCCGCCCTCTTGGGCAAGGCAGATGCTGGCACTATTCCTATCCTGTAGACAAACAGTTGCCAGAGAGCCCTGGACTGCAGAGGAACATCACCAACTGAGCTGAGAGCCCAGCACCCTCTGCTGTTACAACTCAGCCAGCCACACCGCGCCCATTTCATATCTGTGATTACACTGAGAGCCCTGTGACCTCAGCCTTTCATTTCTCAGGTGTTTAAGTTTTAATTTGCCACATTGACTTAGGCTTGTCATGAAGGCAATGAAGAAAAGAAACTGAGAGACATTTCTTTTACCCTTTCTTCAGAACAGAACTTATTTGTAAATGTTGATGGCAGTCATTCTGTTTTGTGTGGCTTCACTGCTGTAGTTCTTCTGAGAGAGAAACATGAATGGGATTTCAATATTTACAGCAGCTTTCCCCATGTGGCTCTGGCGTGGTATTTTCTTCCTCCCTCAGAACACTGAACGGGTAAGCACTTTGACCCATGCAGCATTTACATGAATTATTGAAAGTTCAAGCCACAAATTCCTGAGCACAGATAATTGAGAATGGGACCCAGTGATCCGGTTCTGGGGCCGGAGGGAAGAGTGTCTTGAGGATCACATTGCTGTTGGAGTGTTAGACACAGTAGTGCACCCATCATGTCACTAGCAGTGGAACCATGCAGCTTTTTGGCATACCAGGAAGATGCCAGTCTTAGAGTTTATCAGGGAACGGCATTTCACATCTGTGTGTGTGTGTGTGTGTCTAACACATGTTGTCACTGTTGCCCCCACTAACTAAATTACATTCAAGATGGGAACGCATCAGTAACAGAAACAGGCCTGGCAATTGGCAGGAATTTTGATATTTTACAGCACAACTTCTGCTGACATCATTTTGCACTGTTTGAGTGCTTGTGTACATATGGGTAATGCTTGGTCTTTAAGTGCATAAAAGATACCACTTTCACTGAGCCAAGGTTCTGTGCTGTCAAGACAGTGGGCAATCTTAAAGGGGAATAGAAGCGCTTACATCATTCATTAGTAAACAGCAGTGGAAGAAAGTCCAGTGTTGGAAATGTATTGCATGTCTTTTTTTATATAAATATTTGTAGCTGTGCATATTTATACTTCAGTTTTGAGTTTTAGCTAATTGAGAAGATACTCAACTATTACTTGGGTTGTCAAATGTAATCTACTTATGTCATTGCATTTGATCACTTTGCCTCTCTCCAAACTTAATGGAGGCTATTAGAGGATATTTAGCTTGTTTATATGACTTTTATACTTTCAAGATCAGCACCAGCATTCAACATCACAAAATGATTTAAGCTCTTCTGTCAGATTTTTAGTGCCCAAGCTTGTTTATTTTTAGATGACATGAACCTTTTTGATTGATTTTAGTTAGTTGATGTTGTTACACAGGAAGCAGGATAAATTGTCAACTTTGGAGGTCAGTGTTATGAAAATTATGTAAAAATACAAGATTGCTAATGTAGTGTTAAGTTTGAGAATAGCTTTTCGGTGATTGCTTCAGCCTTTTATATGCCAAGTGTAGCAATTGTAAAATATGTAATCATGAAATATTTGCACCCTCTTCTGATCTATGCATGTCATTCATCTCTTGGCAACTGGATATTAATGGCTGCAGGAGTAAATGTTGTATCTCAAGTGACTTTCATATGTATAAGTACAAGTAATGATTGAGAGTAGAATGTTTTGTAAACAAGTTCCAGTATCAGGATTCAGATACAGAATCTCTGAATGCTCCTCATAAGGAGGTGACCAATGTGGTTGAGTTTCTGTTGGAGAACTGGTGTCTGACTGAAACAAGCTCAAAGAAACAGTGGCAGAAAACTAATTTCTGGGGACAGACTTGAATTTCTAACAGGTAATCACCAAAAATTTCTACCATTGACCATGGCTAACGAAAATCTGGTCCATCTCGCTGGTATGGTTTTCATACTTAATAGTTAATGGGTCATTACCTGGACATCATATGAAGTTGTCCCATGGACTCATTTACTTCTCTGAGGAAAAACACTATTGCCATTTTTCCAGTGCCCTTCATGGTCTGTTCTTCCACTGATCTCCTGCTGTTTGATGGGACTAAGTGTTGATTATTTCAGGGCCAGTTCTGGAATTATTCTAGCCAGACCCCTCCGTAAATAGAATTAAGTGGTTGTGGAAAAACATGATTGTGACCAAGACAACTAATAGTTACAAACTTCAAAATCTTTTTTTCTTCCCCCTACCCAGGATAGGGGGCCTCTATAGGGGTCATATAGAGGCCATATAGGCCTCTATGACAAAATTAATTTTCCACCATAAATGAACCTAATTTATATCAGTTTTCTAGCATGTTTATACCTTTTCCAAACTTTACAAAGACTGTTTACTTATTGTGAAAGCATTTATTTGTGAAGCCATAAAGCACATGTCTTGACTGAAGAAACTCATCGGCAGTGCAACATCTTCCATTGTACTCGCCGCAGGGTAAATACGGTTTAAGGCCAATTCGTGTTAATTGGCTGAAATATGAAGGAGAGATGGGCACAGGCTCAAGAGTAGTGCCTCCTTGGCAAAAACGGAGTTAATGAATGGTAATAACAGCATTTCCATATGTATTTTTGGACCCTTTCAAAAAGCTGTTAAACATCTGTTCATTTGTAGCCTCCTCAGAAGTTGAACTGGGAATGAAAGGAATCCATACTGATGCCTGACCTACTTTCTGCAATTACTGCCCCCCCCCCCCCCCCCCCCCCCCCCCCC